>JAVSCE010016002.1:0-146050 GCA_032199065.1 Smutsia gigantea
GGTGGACTTGTGATTTCAAGAGTGGCAGTGTTCTGTACATGGTCTGGAGTAACCTTTATGTGAAGTGGCTGCCCAGGAGTGTGGCTCAGAACTAGATCTCCAGGTTGCACAAAGTTGCCATTGGGTTTAGTTTGTATTTTTCCATTCTGAGGATGTCCCTCCTTGGATTTCATCCAAGGAATCCATAACTTCCTGTTAACAGGACAGGGAGTAGAGGAGTTGCATTTGAGGGACAGCATGGATTCCTCATCATTAGGGTCCTCATTCTGGTCCTCACTCTCCTCATACAACTGACCATTGATGACTGCCCGTTCCAGAGGAATGAGACTCTTATAATCGGGTGGCTCATTGTCTACTGCTTCCGTTTGAACTTCTTTAGAAGATACTTGAGGTTCAGAGATGATTCTTCCATTGAGACTAGGCCGGAGGCTCTTACCGAAATGCCGGTACTGCCCTAACTCTTTGGTGAGGTTTTCAATCTCTCTTCCTAAATCTCTGTTCCTGTTTTCTTGTTGATTGAGTTTCTTTTGCAGAACTGAGTGCTCTCCCTGGAGGTGACATATCAGGTCCTCAGTTGCCATATATTCATGAATTTTTTCTTTGAGTGCATCCACTTCTCTTGAGAGGTGCCCTGATTTAGCTTCTTCTTCTTGAAGCCTTTTAAAAAGCCATTGTTTGTGGCTAGACTCTGTCTTTTCTGCTAACTTGTACTTGGCAAGTTCTATTTTAACGTGTTCCAGCTCTTCAGATAAAAACTGAGCTTTGTCTCGTTCATTAGCATATCTTCGTTCTAGAGTCTCGTACTCATCTTCTGTTTTCATGAGGTCATCCTCAATGGCTTTCATATCCTTTAACTTCAGTCTCAGTCCTTCCACTTCTTGAGAAAGCTCTTTCATCTTATTGTTTTCTTGGTGTAATGCTGCCGTAGACTTAACAGAATCTTGATTTAACTTGTTTTTTAGAAAGTCTTTCTCAATTGCTTCCAGTGATTGAAGCCTATTTTTCAACACACTAACTTTGGACAGGAGTTCATTTCCTTTCTCTTCTTCTGCTTTTAGTTTGTTTTTTAGATCATCTCTCTCCTTGGTTACAGTGTACATTTTTTCTTCCATATCAGTTTTGGACTTAAGTGCCCTTTTAGTTTCCTCAATTAACTTCTCAGTAACCGTTGTCACTTTATTTTGCTCAACTTGAAGCTGAGAAGCAACAGCTTGTAACTTATCTTCAGTTTGCTTTAATTTTTCACTCACTGTTTTCCTTTCATCTACCAGCATGACGGTTAATGTTTTCAGTTTAGTTAAATCCTCTTTTAGTGTGAACTCCGTCTTTTCCAGCCGACTTTCAATGGCTTCTAGCTCTTTGATCCTCACTTTTAAACTCTCCAGTTCTTGAGACAACTGTTTTGTCATCATCTTTTCTTTTTCTAAACTGTATTTCAGAGAGTCACATTCTTGTTTGCTTTTGTTGAAAGCATCTTCTAATTTTTCAAGAGCCATAATCCTTTTATTGAGTTTTTCGACCTCAAGTTTAAAGTCTCTACTCTGTGATGTTTCCTTTTCAAGCCTCTTATTAAGATCTCTGCACTGCTCCTCCATTTTTATGAGCTCTTCATCCTTGCCTTCCATTTCTAGCACACGTTTCCTGAGCTCCTCCACCTCAGCCATTATACCAGAGTTTCCATATTCCCCCTTGTTGATCTTTTCTTTTATATCTTGTAGCTCTTCTTCTGCTTTTCGTAGAGATCTGTTTGTCTCTTCTAACTCATCAATTTGCCGACTGAGTGCCGCCAGCTTTTGTCGAAGCTGGCGATTTTGGCTGTCCTCATTAGTGAGCTTTGCCATAATTACTTCTTGGTTCTGATGAAGCTTTGTGGTCTGTGCATGCAGTTCTTTCTCTAGTCTGGCTGCTTTCTGCTCTTCCTCCTGGACCCTGGCTTCTGCAAGGGCTAGTTTAGCATGAGTTTCTTTTGCACTTGTGGTTAGGTCTTGGACTTTCTGCCTGTGTAGGGCAAGCTGTGCCGTTAGCCTTTGTTGTTCATCCACCACCATCAAAGCAAAAGACTTGAGTTTGCTCAGCTCCTGTTTCAGGGCTGTCACCCTCTTCTCTCTTTCTCGCTCCTCCTCCTCCTGTGTCCTGGTTTCCTGGTCCGTCAGCCTCTTCAGTCTGAAAAATACAAGAGTGTGATTGGTGCTTTAGTAGCTTGCCAGTATGACTAAATATTTATGTAGTTTAGAAAGGTGGTATCAGCTCATACAGAATATGGAAAGAAATTCCCGAATTTGAGGGGAGGAGAGCCTTGATAAACAGGTATCTTGGTTTTTCTTTTCACTACCTGCTCCCTCCACCCTTTATGGATTGGTAAGAGATGCAGTTTCCCAGGAGCCTTGGTGGAGGAGCTAAGGGAAAGAATGTTCAGTTTGAATTGCTTGTGTGATAACATAATCAGGAGGCAGTGTAGTATGAGGGCTGTAAAAACAGGCACGAGTTTGAGGCTCAGTTGGACCTGGCTTTAATTAACTGGTTAATTAACCTGGGCAGTTATTTAACATCTCTGAGCTTCAGTTCCCTCATATGAGAAATGGAGGCAATAATTGTATTATCTTGGACATGTGTGACAATTAAATGAGATCATTCATCTAAGATTCTCACAGTGCTAGCACATAGTTAGCACCTGGTAAGTATTGTTGCTGTTTTTTTTTATTAAATGGTTATTACATTTATCAGACAGTTTGCTTGAGTGGTACATTAATGTTTGGTGCTCAACTTCTTGACTCTTAGTTAAGGTTTTATTCGCATTGGTTAGTTACTCACTTTACTGATGGGCCTCTCTGCCAGTTAAAACTTGGTTTAACCTAGCAAGACATTGTGCCGTCACTCAGTTCTCATATATCTTTATCCCCATGGTGGCTGGTAGATGCATGTGGGGAGTTGAGAGGCATCTAAAGGGGTTTAGAGTTTTCATAATGGTTGGAAGGACATGGGCTTATTGATGAGAGTCAGATGCTAGAAATGATGGAGGAAAAAACTCAGTTGTCAGGAATGTAATGATTACCTCTTAAATGATAATTTTGTTACATATTTTTTTTTCTTTTATGTTCTAAATGTGTCAGCATAACAGGAGGGCATTTAACATGCAATATAAACATCTCTTCCACACATTTTTCCTCAGGAGTTACAGTTTAAATTTGTGGCACTCTTAATTTCACTAGTGATGAGCTGATTATAGAGGATGTAATTACAGCTTTGCAGTGTTCTTATACAGAAGCTAAAATGGAATGGAATCCCTGAAAAATTGAACTAAAGGACTTGTCCCACGACATTTGTTTTTTGATCAAGCATAAAGAGTTCATAATGTTTTAATATATCTTTTCTATTAGGAATGATGAATTATCCAATGCATGTCTTTAATCCGTGCTATAAAACTTTGTTTTTGAAAGTTTAAGGATTTGAGAGGACATTTTAAAAGGAAATTAATTTGGGGCAGTTTCCTTGGAAATAGAGTCCTTTTTGAGGTCCTAATCTGCTTTTTTTCTGTAATTATACTACACAGAGGGGAACATGTTTAAAGTAATTATGTAATGTAAGAACTCTCAAACATTTTTGTGGGGAGCATCCACTTTTTGTTTTTTCTGTTTTGAGAACCTGACAGAGGCTGGCCCAAGGGCTGCAGCCTATGAAATTCTGAAGAAGCTGGGCTGGGTGCTGGGGTGGTTGGTTGATGATCTCATCCACAGTCTTGTCAGAAGGCTTCCCCATGGCTTCTAGCCCTGTCCCACTCCCTGTTTGAGACACCTGGGAGCCTGAGAAGAGAAACATAGCTTCTCCTTCCTGAGTGGTCATGGGACTTCACTAGTCAGTGGCAGATTCTATGGGTAAACTGCTTTGGTGGTGAAATTGTTACAGAAACTTTGGCAAAGTGCTTCTCCCTCCAACCTTTACATTAGAATTCCATTTAACAATGTGCTGAGCATAACTGCAGTGAAATATTTTCCCCTCTTCATATCACAGTTCTTAGAGTTTGTTAGAGAACAGTTTCACAAAAACTTTTCAGGATTTCTTTTCAACTTATTAAATAATACCGTGTGCTATTTCATTTTCATGAGAAGGAGGTGTGTTTGCTTAGGATATAAAGGAGGGAAGTTTTTTTGCCAGTATAATGAAAAGGGCATTAAAATTGAAGGTTACTAGTGAATCTTGGCAGTGCCATAGCCAGCCAAAAAGATTTTGAAGAAGTGTCATCGTTTCCATTGTGTTCAGTGTTTTTGGCAGCAAGTATGAGGCAGCTTTTTCATCTTGGTACAAGCTCAAGTGTCTTTTTCATGGAAATCAGCTGGCATCCTCATTTGTTCCCAAACCCCATCTTACAAGGTAGGTACATAAAACTGGTGATTTGAACACATTCACTTCCAGCATTTCCTTACTACTTGTTTCCTTACAACCTGCTGTTTCTCTGGGCCAGTCCCACGAGCACACCACAGGCCATTCAACAGGCTAGTCAGGTAAAGCCTGTCAGGGAGGGAAACAGGAGTTTATACGCAAAAAGAGTTATACTCTCAACCATGAAGTAGGAGCTTAAGGCCAGCAACCAGTGAGTACCAAGGATGGGAGGGAGGCCCAGTGGAACTTTTTCAAAGCCTGTTGAGTGCTTGTAATGCTATTGCATAGTGTGTGTGTGTAATTCCATTGGTATGGTGAATGGGTTTACCCTGAATCATTCACTATTTCTTGCCTCTGTCTGGGACATCTGAAGGTTGAAGTTTGAAGTTAGTTTATGGTCTGAAGAAAGATATTTGTTTGCAGAGTTAGCTGGTCCTTGGAAAATTTGAAGCTTCAAGCCTGGCCTGTTGTATAGTCTCCTAAATAAGGAAGCTGATTGTCACATTGCTAATTGCTAATGCAGGGATTTGTATATGTGTGTGTGTGTGTGTGTGTGTGTGTGTGTGTGTGTGTGTATATATATATATATATATATATATATATATATATAAATAATGTGTGTGGGGTTTTTTTCAAATATATATGAATGCTTTCAGCAAACGTTTGCTGAATATTGAGTATTTTAGTTGTTTGAGGTTAACAATCACTTATCTAAAATGTTTGAAGACAAATGACTTCAAAATTCTAGAATTTTTCATATTTTATAAAGGCACTAAGGTGTGTGCACCATATATAACAGCTCCAGCTAGCCTGTGGTACCACCTCCTAGGTAACTTCTGAATGTTTCTTCAGTGAACTGTGTGAATAGTCACATAAAGTGGGATAATTAAGATAATAAGTAGTCTCACATCTATTCAGGTTTTACTACCAAATAAGTTCTGATAAGAAGTTTTTCTGCCACAATTTAGCAAAAAGTTTGTATAGTTTTTAGATTTTTAAAATTGCATACAAGGGATGGTGGATGTGTACAATGAAGGTACAGACAACTGGTGTCTTTAGAGTAAGGATAGTATGGGGTTAAGGGCTCTCAGCCTGTTTCTTCTCTAGTAGGATTGGGTTTTAAACCCAACAGCAGCTTAATTTTCTGTTTCCATTATATTTCTTTGCATATTAACAGATTGATGCTGACTGATTTTATATGCAAATATTGATTATCATTAACTCTGTCTCCATTATATTTCTTTGCATATTAACAGATTGATGCTGACTGATTTTATATGCTAATATTGATTATCATTAACTCTAGGTTAGGTAGTAAAAACAGATAAATGACTTTGAGAGTATTTAACCAGTGTACTCATAATCTTGAAAGTAGCATAGACCTTGATACACAGAATGTCCAGATATGAAATTCATCACCTCAGAGCTGTGTAGTCAAAGTACTGCTCCATTTTCCAGGAATAGTTCCAATTAAAACACCTCTATGCAGAGATGTTTGTATAATATATGCTACTGGTTTCTCCATTCAGCACTACTAATGTTTTCAGCTAAATGATTCTTTATTGTGGGGGCTGTAAGGCATTTAGCTGTGTCCTTGATTTCTACTCACTAGGCACCAGTAGCAACCCTCTTCTCCCCAGTGTGACAACCAAACGTGTCTCCAGACATTGCCCAATGTCTCATGGAGTGGGGGGAAATTGCCCCCATTGGAGAACTGATCTGTGCCAGTGTGTTATGGACATGTGTATATGTCAGTCTATCATTAGAAGTTAGACTCTCCACTGCCCTGCCTTACTTAGCTTTAATTAGCAGGTGCAAGGGGAAGTTCGCATGTGAGTTACATAATACACCTGGTAATTCTATCATCCCTGCAAATGACCTCTTATTTATCAGCGCTTCTCGCAGTTCAAGATGTATTTGAATCACCTAGGAATCTTGTTAAATTGCAGAATACAATTCAGTAAATGAGGATGGGCCTCAAATTTTGCATTATAACAAGCTCCTAGGTGATGCTAAGACTGACTGTGTAGCAAGGCTTTACTATTTACATGTCAGATGGTTTCTACAAGTGGTATTTTGGCTGAATATTGATTGTACCCCAGTCTGTGGACACAGGCTATATTCCTGACCTACAGGGCCATCCACTTTTTCACAGAGAACATCATGGAGGATACCATGACTATTAGCTAAAATCCATCTGCATTACTGGAAAAAATAACTCAGAGTGCATATCTTAAGTGGTAGATCAGCTAACAAAATTTTCACCTAAAAAAAGGCAGTAAGTAATTTTAATTCCAATTTGTGATTTTCCTCACACAACCCCAAAACTAAAACATAGGAGTTATATAATAGGTGCCATTTTTTATTTAATGTCAGTGATGTTCTGCCAAGCCCTGGGCTCAGTCTACACATCTGCTAGTCCTATATTCATGGTAAATTTACAGGGTTTGGGATTATAACCTCTCTTTTTAAGCCATGAAAATTGAAGTTCAGAAAGGTCAGGAAGGGGTAAAACCTGTGATGATTTTCTGTTCCACATTGCCGCCAAACTATTGGATGGTCTTGGTCCACCTACAGTGTCTTTCTCAAGGAACACTCTCTGTAATAGAGAAACTACCAACTTAAAGAAAAATGATCATTTATCATTGTGCTGCACTCTTTTCAGCTCACATCTCATAGAGAAGTGGTTTTCAAATATTCGCTCTTGTATCTCCTAAAGTAATTTTTATTAGGTCTAGCTAGTTTGTTCATATAAAGAATAATCAAAGCACTTCACTTAGCAAATGTTACCTACTTTTTTTCAGCTTCTTGAGGTATATTGACAAACCTGTAAGATACCTAAAGTCAGCAACATGATAATTGATTTATACGAGGGTTGTGAAAAGATTCCCATCAAGTTAACACACCCTTAACCTCACATGTTCACTTTTTGTGTAAGAACACTTAAGTTCTGCTCTCTTAGCAAATTTCAGTTACATAATACAGTATTAACTGTACTCACCATGTGAGTTAGATCCCCAGACCTAACTCATTTTATAACTGGAAGTTTGTGCCCCTCTACCAACCTCATCCTTTCCCCCTCTTGCCACCCACCCCGGCCAGCCCCTGACAAACACTACTTTACTGATTCTGTGAATTCAGCCTTTTTTTTTTAGATTCCACGTATAAGTGATACCATGCAGTATTTGTCTTTGTCTGGCTTATTTCACTTAGCTTATGCCCTCCAGGTTCATCCATGTTGTTGCACATAGTAGGATTTCTTTCTTTTTAAGGCTGAATAATATTCCATTATGTTTTATTTACATATATCATACATATAAATAGGAAATCATACATATACATCACATTTTCTTTATCCAGTTATCTTTTGTCAGACACTTAGGTTATTACCATACCTTGGCTATTGCCAATAATGCTGCAGTGAACATGGGACTACAGATATGTCTCTGAGATAGTGATTTCATATCCTTTGGATGTATACCGAGAAGGGGGATTGCTGAGTCATATGGTATTTCTATTTTTAATTTCTTGAGGAACTGCCATACTGTTTTCCATAGTAACTGTCCCAGTTTACATTTCCACCAGCAATATACAGGAGTTCCCATTTCTCCATATTCTCACTAGCATTTGTTACCTCTTTCTGATAGTAGGCATGCTAATGGTGTGAGGTGATAGTTCATCGTGGCCGTGATTTATATTTCCTGATGAGTGATGTGGAGCACCTTCTTCATGTACCTGTTGGCCATTTGTATATCTTTGGAAAGATGTGATTCAGGTCCTTTGCCCATTTTTTAATTGGGTTATTTGTTTTTTTATTTTTTATTTTTGCATATCTTTTGCCATCAAGTTATATGAGTTGCTTGTATATTTGGCTGTGTATGTGCGGCCAGTATTTTCCCCATTCCATAAGTTACCTTGTTATCTGCTGAAGGTGTCCTTTGCTGTCCAGAAGCTTTCCGTTTTATGTAAGAACTTGTTGCCTTTGCTCCTGGTGTCACACCCCAAAATAAATGCCACAGCCAATGTCAGGGAGCTTACCTCTTGTGTTTTCTTCTAGGAGTTTTATAGTTTTCAGGCCTTACACTTAAACCTTTAATCCATTTTGAGTTGATGTTTGATGTAAGATAGGGGTCCAGCTTCATTATTTTGCAGATGAATATCCAGTTTTCCCAGCACCATTTAGTGAAGTGACTCTCCTTTCCCTATTGTATGTTCCTGGCTCCTTTATTGAAAATTAATTGACCATATATGGATGAATTTATTTCTGGGCTCTCTTTTCTGTTCCCTTGATCTATGTCTGTTTTTATACTAATACTGTTTTGATTACTATACCTTTGTAATAAGTTTGAAATCAGGAAGTGTGATGCCCCCAGCTTCGTTCTTTTTCAGATTGCTTTGGCTATTTGGGGTCTTTTGTGAGTCTATATACATTTTAAGATTGTTTTTTATAGTTTTGTGAAAAATGCTGTTGGCATTTTGGTAGGGACTGCATTGAATTTGTAGATTGTTTTGGATAATATGGACATCTTAACAATATTAATTCTTCCAGTCTGTGAACAGAGAATATCTTTCCATTTGTGTGTACTTCAATTTATTTCATCAATGTTTTACAGTTTTCACTGTATAGAGCTTTACCTCCTTGGTTAAATTTATTACTAAGTATTTTATTCTTTTGAAGCCTATTAAATGTTTTCTTAAGTTCTCTTTCTGATAGTTCTAATAGAATTTCTAAAAACTAAATATCCCTTCACACATTTTAAACCAGGCATCTAGATTTTTTTAAATTCAAGATTTAAATAATTGCAAAAGATATATATTAATATCTGTTGTATAACTTAAAAAGTCATCATTGGCAAACCAGTCCGCCAAATCAGACATTCAGGAAAAGTCTGACTTAATTTTTCAACTTTTAGTGAATGTGTGACTACACATGCATCTGACAACCATTTCACTTCTAAAAGAGACCAGCACAGTGGTTTTCCCTGCCTTGTCCCCAGATTAAGAAACAAGTACTGCTCTATTCCGTGGTTGGTTCTGAAGTTGCTGCTGCTCTGCTGTCATGGGACTCTCTCAGGAATGTCTTTCTACAGTTGTCCCTTTGTGTCCCAGAGAGGTTTCTAACCCAGGAAGATGCATTTGATAATATTTGTTAAGTGAAAAAAAAAAAGGCTGATTTTTAAAGTGTTGTTGGAGAGGGTGAACTCATAGAGCAGAAGTACTTTTTCTGAAATACCAGTTTTGGAAAATGTATGTATAAGAATTGCAGATACACACATTGATTCCCTTAAAATTCTCCATGCTTGTACCCCTGGAAAGTCTTTGTGATCCTCAGGGGTATGTATACCCCAGTTTGAAGACTACTTACTTGGATTCCTCTTATTCATGTTGACGTATTGACACCACAGGATTATAGGAATATTCACTGAATCCTGTCCAGTAAAAACAGGTTGTGGAAGCTGGTTTTATGGACACAAATTGAGGTAGTTAAATCCAGATTGGCTTAAAGCAATGTCTTATTACAGCTTTTCTTTAGAATTTCTGTTATGGCTCAGAGCTGTTATAACTTACTGTGGTTTATCACTCTTATTATGTGCAATGCCAGTTATTTGTTTTTTCAAAAGTGTATCTGTCATCTTGAATGTTCTTTGATACTAACAGCAATGCTAGTCCTTTATTACATATTATACATCCAGAAGGCCTTTTAGTTTTTATTTACAAACACATAAAATCATACTATCTCTGTATGAGACACTGAGTGTTGTAATATGCATCATATAACACACATATGAAACATATGGTGTGTAGATGCTCCCATACCTGTCACACCCATAATAGCTTATATAATTTTCACCATTTTTGATTTTTTTCCTATTTGTGTACATTACCATTAAACCTACTTAAATATAAGTTTCTTAAGAGTACGAACATGTCTCACCTCGTTGTATCTTCAACAAATGGGTCTATCACGAAGCTCTTACATGTGAAGGTTACCAAATCAATATTTTTTGAATGAATGGAAGAATGAACAAATATGCCTTCCTGTGGAAAATACTGAGGCATTGTCCTAAGTAATTGTATTGAATTTTTAAAGAAGATGCCCTAATGTTTACCATGTGCATAGTTTTAGGTATTTATGGAAATGCAGTGTAAATAGTTTTTCCAAGTACATTACTCCCTCTAGAAAGAATCGAGACCGTTGGAACTCTTCCTCTTCTTCAGATTCCTGCATTAGAAATGTATGTGCTTATTTGCGTAAGGAGAAGAGAGATGGGTGGTAAATGTTCACATCCTAGCCCCTCACTCTCTGGTTATTTCATCTCTGCAAACAAAGGAGTGGTTCTTTTTTTTTTTCCTTAGAGTCCAGAGGTCTACTGGACAAATATGTTTATTACACAAGCAGCATTACATCAACAGCAGATGAAATTGAAAAGGAAATATTCATTTGTAATTTGACCATCCTAATACATCCATTATGTTTCTACTTTTCTAGTTTTTCAGACAACTGGCCCACATAAATAAAGTTAGGGTGTGTATCAAGCAATAAAACCAACTCCACAAGCCATTAATGGCATTGTATTGTTTCTATTAGCTGTAGAAATCAACCGATATGTAGTGAGGGACTTGAGTCCAGCTTAGTTTCTCATCTGTCATTTTTAGGAGACAAATTCTCTGCTGTATTCATTATGTGGATCTTGAATTTAAAACTTTTGGTGTTTTGAATATGGCAAGACTTTTGTTCTATTAATTTGCAAACAACAAAGGACTGTAGTCAGATGGGGCTGTACTGAGATGAACAGGGGAGGGTGCCTGTTCTTAAAGTGTCTCTAAGCTGTTGGGAAAGGCTGAGCAGATAGTCACAGTGCAATTCAGTGAAGACTCCAGAGCAGTAGCTCTCAAATTTTTTGTTCTCACAACTCCTTTACCCTCTTAAGAATTATTGAGGACTCTAAAGAGCTTTTTTGATTGTGTAGGTTGTATCTATTAATATTTACTGTATTAGGAATTCAACTAAGGTATTTTTAAATATTCATTAAAAATAATAAACATGTTAACATGTTTTTGTGAAAAATAACTTTTTCAAATAAAAAATTTAGGAGGAGGAATTGTATTTTTTCTATTTTTGCAAACTCTAATGTCAGGTTTAATTGAAGACAGCTGTTTTCTCAAATCTGTTTCACACATTCCATTAGCTGTCAGAGCAATGACGTCACTATGTGTCATGTAGCCTCTGGAAAACTCCTTGTACACTTGTGAGAGAACAAGAACAAAAAAGCTAGTATTATGAAAATTGCTTGAAAGGGGCCACACTTTGAGAGCCATTACTTGTGAGAATAGACAGTTGAAGCATGGATGGCAAAGGTGTCGTTCTCTGGAAAAGTCTCTGTTTGGCCTCTTACCTTCTTTAGGCTGTTACTGAGTGAGTCCTTTGCTTCATCTTGATGAAGTCCCAAGATTCACTGTCCTAGTCAGTACTTGTTTCCATCATTAATAAAACTATTATTTGCTCCCCCCCTTAGGTGGAAGATTCCTGTGTTCAGATACCTCTCTCCTAGTTCTTAGAAAAATCCTAAATGACAAAATTGTCTCCATAAGACATTGTATTTTGTTTGAAACCACAATTTGAAATAAAGGCATGGAAACCACTGAGTTACCTGGTTTTTAAAACGGTTCCATCCCCAGTGAGGTGCGGATCACCTGACATTTAATTCATTTCAAACCTTAATGAGTACCTACTATGTGCAAGGTACTCTGCTTGTTGTTTTACCTATTTCTGTCAAAACATGCCTGTATACTTGCATAGATCATTCTGGTGAAACTTATAATAGTTTGCTATCAAAAGCAAATAGCATGATGATACCAAAACGTGTTTGGTCTTTTCTTAAGATATGAGAAATAGTGTATCTCTTATTTAGTCCTAAGTGTGTAACTTAAGTTTTTAGGCCTCAATTCCTATATTTGCTTTCATTCTTCCAGAGCTAGTTTAATTTATTACTTTTTCCTGATTAACATGTTAGTTACTAAGCAGAAAACTTCATACATCACACTGCTGTATTCATTTTTCTATCTGCTCTCATGGCTAGACTTTGGTGGTCTGGTTATGATTAGATCCCACTATATCTTTTAGCAATTCTTATCTAATATATAACCTTAATTGTTGCATTGCATTGATGGCAGCTATGTTCATAGTTAAATAACCACACAGTTCTAAGCAGTTTGCAGAGCATTTACATGGAATTTATTGGAAAGCTTCCTTAGGCTGAGATAGGTTTTTAGTAATCAGGCTTAGAATTTATGTTTCCTTTATCTACTCCCTGCTTTTTCAATAGGACTTTTCACTGTTTAGTCTAATTTTTAGGAGCACTCATAAAAATAGCTAGGACCAGTCTTTTTTTATTCTATGTATGCTGCTTCCTTTTATTTCTTTCACAACTCAAAGGCTTTTTAAAAATTACAGCTATAGCATACCATAGTCATAATGTAATGCTCAATTCATTTGACTTGGTCAGCAAGATCTAGAAGAACAGTAACACTTTTTTTGGCAACTGCTAGCTGAGTATGAGTGTACATCTGTGTCTGCTTTATGTCCTTGTTACTGAAGATCCTGTCATCATCATTGAGATCATTTGGAGATGCCATAAATGGGTCCAAATCCAGCAAGCTGGGTTACTATTTTTCTTCACTGTAAAATAAGAATTAGGGCATGAAGTGATGGAGGAAGCTATAGCCAATGTCAGAGAAATATCTGGTAAAATTGGAGCACTATGAGTCAGGACTCTTCATTATCTGAATAATCTTGTTTGGTTCCCCAAGGATCAGGGGAAGTGAAATAATAAGATGCAAATAGCCAAATGACCTATTAATTATAAGGAGCTTGGGAGCTTTTAGCAGAGAAACAAAATCCTTAGAGAAGCTTATGAAATCCTCAAATTGAATAGAGGGACAGGGATTAGGACAAATCTTATTCATTTTTAAAAGCAGAATAAAGAGCAAATAAAGTGAGGCTAAGGAGTCTACAGGAAAGAAAAACTGCTAAAAGTCAAAGTTTCAGAGAAGTCTTCAGAAACAAGTCAGTCTGAGAGCTCACAGCCACAGAGCTTGGGTAGTAAGGCTACAAAGAAGATATTTTCATTTTGAGACTATGGAATCTGGGCTAGGAAAGAATCACCACGCCCTGATCAAAGGGCCAGGTGGAGACTTGAGAAAGCCCAAGAAGGTGCTCACTCAGTCTAGGCCTGCGAGAGGAAGTAGGAACTAACATGGAAGTGATGGTAAGGACAGCACATGTAAGCTTGTACCAGGTAAGGATAGCTCATGGGAAGGACAGCTTAGACTTAACTGTTTAACTGTAGAGCCTGAATTAGGTGTTGTCACTTCTTCAGTGCTGTGCTGTCAGTTACGGAGCTTTCAAGAAAGAATAATTGGATGATGGATGTTCATTTATTTCCACTAAGCTTGTGCCTCCCCATCTCCTCTTTTGATTTTTCATATTAAAAGAATATCTACTCAAATGGGTTTTTCTTTTTGCCATTTACTAAGATGGATTTTTTTCCTCTCACTTTGAATATATTACAGCTATGAAGAAGGAGCTTGTAACAAACCAGTTACTGCAACTGCACTACTGTGCTAAAGAGCCTACTCACTTTTGTTGTGTTCTTCTCCGCCCACCCCTACACACTCCGAATGAGGTTCTTAATTATTTAAAAATGATCATTCAGATCAACATTTTGGTATTTTTCCTTTTCCAGACTTTCCATTTTGACTGCTGCTACACCAAAACACAAACAACAAAAACAAAGGACAAATAAAAACCAATTTGTCTTTCATCAGACTGAGACTTCAGGTCTTTCCACACTGACCATTTCAGTGGGCTTCTCCCTGATTCTTCAAGGCCTGCCTGGGCCTACCATAGCCATGATGGCTTCCCTAGCTGCCTTGTCCTTCTCTAGGAAGCAGCATTCAGAAAGCCAATCAGCACGTGATGCCTTGGATTGTCACAGATGTGTGTATGCCCTGCTATGTCTGAGAGGAAAGCCTTGCATGCAACAGGCATGCAGAACACTGTTAAGTTTAAGTTGGTGATGGTGATATTGGGCTTGTTCCCAGGTTCCTAACTTTCAGTGTTTCTATTCTTCCCATTTCTTCATCCCTCTTTCTGTCATTGATATTGTACTCATTGTGATCTGTTTTTCTGTATTTTGTATGTTTGCCCCAGGGTATCCTTTGCTAGGATGGGCTGAGTCCTCCCTACTGCCCCAGCAGCCGATAGCATTAAACAATGTGGGTGGCCCAATGGCAAGGGGCAGGCAGGATGATGGACAGGGAGCAAGTACACTTGTCAGTCCTGAAGCACCAATAGGACAGTGACAGTGGAATACCATGGGAGGCAGGGTAGTACAGGGACAATTCAGATTCAGGATGTCAACTTTCAGAGTTGAATCTTGGTTTCCCCACTTCTACCTAGTGTGACTGAGCAAGAAAAAAATTTTTTTCTTCTTCAGCCAGTTCTATTCTTAATTTTTTTTAATTTTGGTATCATTAATACACAATTACATGATCAACATTGTGGTTCTTAGATTCCCCCCATTATCAAGTACCCCCCAGATACCCCATTACAGTCACTGTCCATCAGCATAGTAAGATGCTATACAGTCACTACTTATCTTCTTTGTGCTATACTGCTTTCCCCATGCCTCCCACAACATTATGTGTGCTAATCGTAATGCCCCTTATTCCCCTTCTCCCTCTGTTCCCCACACACCCCACAGTCCCTTTCCCTTTGGCAACTGTCAGTCCATTCTTGGGTTCTGTGAGTCTGCTGCTGTTTTGTTCCTTTAGATTTTGCTTTGTTCTTATGCTCCACAGATGAGTGAAATCATTTGGTACTTGTCTTTCTCTGCCTGGCTTATTTCACTGAGCATAATACCCTCTAGCCCCATCCATGTTGTTGCAAATGGTAGGATTTGTTTTCTTCTTATGGCTGAATAATATTCCATTGTGTATATGTACCACATCTTCTTTATCCATTCATCTACTGGTGGACACTTAGGTTGCTTCCATTTCTTGGCTATTGTAAATAGTGCTGTGATAAACACAGGGGTGCATATGTCTTTTTCAAACTGGGATCCTGCATTCTTTTTTTTCTTAATATAATTTATTTTGGTATCATTAATCTACAATTACATGTGCAATATTATGGTTATTAAACTACCCCTTCGTCAGGTCCCCCCCACCAACCCCATTACAGTCACTGTCCATCAGCGTAGTGAGATGCTATAGAGTCACTACTTGTCTTCTCTGAGTTGTACAGCCCTTCCCGTGCCCCCCCCAACATTACGTCTGCTAATCGTAATGCCCCTTTTTCCCTCTTATCCCTCCCTTCCCACCCATTTTCCCCAGTCCCTTTCCCTTTGGTAACTATTAGTCTGTTCTTGGATTCTGTGAGTCTGCTGCTGTTTTGTTCCTTCAATATTTTTTCTTTGTTCTTATACGCCACATATGAGTGAAATCATTTGATACTTGTCTTTTTCAGCTTGGCTTATTTCACTGTGCATAATACCCTCTAGCTCCATCCATTTTGTTGCAAATGGTAGGATTTGTTTTCTTCTTATGGCTGAATAATATTCCATTGTGTATATGTACCACATCTTCTTTATCCATTCATCTACTGAGGGACACTTAGGTTGCTTCCATTTCTTGGCTATTGTAAATAGTGCTGCAATAAACATAGGGGTGCATCTGTCTTTTTCAAATTGGGCTGCTGCAGTCTTAGGGTAAATTCCTAGGAGTGGAATTCCTGGGTCAAATGGTATTTCTATTTTTAGTTTCTTGAGGAACCTCCATACAGCTTTCCACATGGTTGAACTAATTTACATTCCCACCAGCAATGTAGGAGAGTTCCCCTTTCTCCACATCCTCGCCACCATTTGTTGTTCCTAGTCTTTTCTGTGTTGGCCATCCTAACTGGTATGAGGTGATATCTCATTTTGGTTTTAATTTGCTTTTCCCTGATAATTAGCGATGTGGAGCATCTTTTCATGTACCTGTTGGCCATCTGAATTTCCTCTTTGGAGAATTGTCTGTTTGTATCCTCCAACCATTTTTTAATAGGGTTATTTGCTTTTTGAGTGTTGAGGTGTGATTTCTTTATATATTTTGGATGTTAACCCCTTGTCAGATATGTCATTTACAAATATATTCTCCCATACTGTAGGACGCCTTTTTTTTCTGCTGATAGTGTTTTTTGCTGTACAGAAGCTTTTTAGCATGATGTAGTCCCATTTGTTCATTTTTTATTTTGTTTTCCTTGCCTGAGGAGATGCATTCAGGAAAAAGTTGCTCATGTTTATATTCAAGAGATTTTTGCCTATGTTTTCTTCTAAGAGTTTTATGGTGCCATGACTTACATTAGGTCTTTGATCCATTTTGAGTTTACTCTCGTGTATGCGGTTAGACAGTAATCCAGTTTCATTCTCTTGCATGTAGCTGTCCAGTTTTGCCAACACCAGCTGTTGAAGAGGCTCATTTCCCCATTGTATATCCATAACTCCTTTATCATATATTAATTGACCATATATGCTTGGGTTTATATCTGGGCTCTCCAGTCTGTTCCATTGGTCTATAGTTCTGTTCTTGTGCTAGTATCACATTGTCTTGATTACTGTGGCTTTGTAGTAGAACTTGAAGGTGAGGAGTGTAATCTCCCCCACTTTATTCTTCCTTCTCAGGATTGCATTGGCTATTCAGGGTCTTCGTGGTTCCATATGAATTTTAGAACTATTTGCTCTAGTTCATTGAAGAATGCTGTTGGTATTTTGATAGGGATTACATTGAATCTGTAGATTGCTTTAGGCAGGATGGCCATTTTGACAATATTAAGTCTTCCTATCCATGAGCACGGGATGTGTTTCCATTTATGCGTATCTTCTTTAATTTCTCTCAGGAGTGTTTTGCAGTGTTCAGAGTACAGGTCTTTCACTTCCTTGGTTAGGTACATTCCTAGGTATTTTATTCTTTTTGATGCAGTTGTGAATGGAATTGTTTTCCTGATTTCTCTTTCTGCTAGTTCATCATTAGTGTATCGGAATGCAACAGATTTCTGTGTATTAATTTTGTATCCTGAAACTTCGTTGAATTCAGACTGAGCAAGAAATTTAACCTGTCTGAGTCTCATTCTCTTCATCTGTAGATATGGGATAGTACTCGAGCCTCCCTTATAGTAGTGTTGTTCAGGGATTAAGTAAATCAATCCATACAAAAGTGCCTAGCATATTGCCTAACACATATCAGTTCGCATTAGAAGTAGGAAACTACTGAAGGAGAATATGCGGAAGAACACCTCAGGCATAATGGGCTGGCCTCAAGTAGGGGTCAGCTGGGAAAGTGAGAGTCAATTCACACTAGAGTGAAAAGGTATGATTTCTTAATGTTAATATATTAAACATAATCTGTTTACTGTGACCTGCCTCAGGCTCTTCATGGATCTTTTCAGCCATGCACATGGTTAGGCCAGGGCCTCTCAGCCTCAGCATGACTGACATGAGGACTGAAAGACTCCTTGTCGTGGGGGTATCCTGGGTATTGTAGGTGTTCAGCAGCAGTCCCTGGCCTCTGTGTACTGAGTGCCAGGAGAAACCTAGGACCCCCACTCAGTTGTGGCAACCAAGTAATGTACCCAACATGGGAAAAAACCTGGGGACAAAAATCCCCTCTGGTTGAGAATAGCCATTTTAGGGCAGAGTTAATTATTTGGAAAACTTAGGTTAGATCTTCCTGTGTTAGTTGTTGCTGACATTCATAACTCTTTTCCATTATCTGCTGTTCAAGTATATTTGGGGTCTGCCTCTATTTTCCATATCCCTTATGTTCACAGATCTACACCAGCTCTTTTCCCTTCCTGGAAGAAAATGATACGTTGAATGTGCATTATCCAGTGAAATGCCACCATATCACACTGGATGTTATATCTGGCTTTCCCAAAGCTCTCTAACTTCTGCTCATCTTACCCCTGTTCTTTCTTCCTTGAGTGTGAAGATGCATTTTTTTTTCTGCTGGGATCAGACAACTCCTAGATTTGTCTATTTGGGTGGACTGACTGATTTGGCATAGTCCCTGGTAAACAGTCTTTTTCTGTACGTGCTGCTTACTGCTGGGCTTGATTTCCATAGTGACAAATGTGGGGAAGACTATTGAGAATACTTCATAATGTTTTTTGAGCACATCAGAAAAAAAATACCAAGTTAACAGGTCAAAGGATACCCAAATTGTCTCGAGAAATAGGTCATTTGAGGTTTTCATATTGTTGTATAATTAGCCTTGTAATTATACAAAGTTTATTTTGCTCAGTTTTAACTCTTCAAGTAAGTCTGAATTTCTTGGATTTTAGATTAGCATTCCTAAATATATAATATGTGTTTCAAAATATGTACACTAAGAAGTATACTGTGAAGTGTCTGCTTCCCACCTCATTCTTCATCTGTCATCCCCCTTCCCAAACTATAACCACTGATATCAGTTTTTTATATGTACTCTGAAGTGTTTTTATGAGAAAACAAGTAAATATAATAAAGTTTCTTATTCTCGCCCTTTTTTATGCAAAAAATAACTCTAAATATAAACACTGTTTGTCACCTTGATTTTTGCAGTTAAACACTGTCTTGGAGATCCTTCCTTAGATCAGTATTCGTAAACAGGGGCAAGAAAAGGGAACAAAATCAACATGACTACCAAATAAATCTTTACAACTTCATTCTAGAAAAATGAAAATTCATAGGATTTTTTTATTGAGTAACAGAGGAATGGTAGTCATATACTTTTGTTGTTTTGAAATAATATTAAGATAAATTATAATAGTAATATTACTTGATTCTGATTTTATAACAGCACCTTGATTGTTGTATATCTGTCTTTACAACTTCTCTGTGTACATCTGTATTTTCTTAGTCGAGAAACTAAGGCCCAGGCAGATTAAATAACATGCAGGGCCATTGTTATAGGATCCCTGGAGCTGGAACCCATGCCAATTCCCAGCTGCTCTCCGGTGTGGGATTTAACTTATAGAGAGAAAAAAACAAGCATATTGAGGGTTTACTCTGTGCCACTTGGTCTTACTACTTACAACAACCTTGTGAGGTAAGTATTATTCCCATTTTACAGATGGCGTAGGAACCAAAAAACTCAAATTTGGAGAGGTTAACTAATTACCAAACAGCACAAATAATCAAACCAGAACAAAAATTCACTGATGGCAAAGCATATGTTCTTTCCACTTAACCAGGCTACATGCTAGAAAGTCCAGACAGAGTGCTAACCTCAAAAGTTTCCTCTTTCTCTCGTCCCATGTTTTTAGTGTCCATTTGTTTATTCCTGCACTGTCTGCCCTTGTCCCCTTGGCTCCCTGATCCCTCTACCTTTGCTCTCCCTGCTCCAGCCACACCAGCTTCTTTGTTGTTCAGTGAACACAACAGGGCTTGTGACTTTTGTAGTGGCTGCCTCTGCAGGGAGCTACTCAACTCTCTCCCTCATTTCATGCAGTACTGTCTGGCATTCTGTATTTTATTTATTTGATCTGTCTCTCCTACTAGAATGTAAACTTCACACAAATTGTATGTGTGTGTGTATGTGATTCAATTACTCGTCAATTTATTGGAATGTTTTATCCAATGCTATAAGATTTCTAGCTGAAGAACAGTGTCTGGTACTTAATTAGTACTCAATAAATATTTGTTAAATATCTGAACAATTACCTAATTTTGCTTTTGAACTAGGCACTGTGTTAGGGAGTAAAGGTGTAACTGTAAACAAGACATATAGTAAATAGTTCCTTCCCTCTACAGTCTTTAAATAACGAGTCACCATTTCTTGAACAATTATTATATGCCATGCTAGTCCTGGCAACAGTCATAGGAGGCAAGTATTATTGTCCTCATTTTACAAAAAAGCAACTGAGACTCAGAAAAGTTAAATAATTTTCCAGAGGTCCTGCTAGTAATTGTCAGAAACAGAATGATAATATAGTTTTTACTACAAATCCTTTCTTAGCACTGTGACATACATCCACACCTCCTTTTTCATATGTCTCATGCACCATCCTCTCCAGTGAATTTGTGTGTTGTAATATTTTGCCTGTCAAAGGTATATAAAATCATTACCACTTGGCAATCCACTGTTTTGTCACAGTATTTTCTGTAGGTTCATGGATACTTTG
Organism: Smutsia gigantea; assembly: GCA_032199065.1. Taxonomy (NCBI): domain Eukaryota; kingdom Metazoa; phylum Chordata; class Mammalia; order Pholidota; family Manidae; genus Smutsia; species Smutsia gigantea. The sequence goes on from JAVSCE010016002.1 coordinate 20,582, forward strand.
AGCCTTGATTAGGAAACATTAGCAAATATTCTCTTAATCATTGTAATAATAAAGCAAGTTTAGTCATTTGGAATAAATTCATAATTATTTTTGGATGGTTTAAAAAATTGGGACTTTGCCAGTACTAACATCTTGTGATCCCCAGAGGAGATGGGTTTGTCATAAGTGCCATTTCTGTAGAGCATTTCAAGGAACTTAAAGTTCTCGGAAAATATTTTTAACAGGCAGCCTTTTCTCAGACAGACATCAAGGGCATAATACTATATACCCTTAAAAGTGTATGTGTGTGATCTTATTAAGAACATTTATATGTATTTCTCTTTAACTGTTCAAAATCCAGTTATATATAGACTTTCCTTTTGTATCTTAGTGGAATGAAGAGCACAGAAATGGATTCTTCAGAAAACATTCTAATGAGCTGCAGAATTTTTTTGTTTTGTTTTTAATTTGCACTTGTCCCTGTTTTCCCTTCCCAAATAGAGGTTATTTTCATTCAGATATTGCAAATAAGTATTTTGAAGGATTCATATAATTCCTTTCTCTTAACACTTATTAATTTGGTAGGTTGCTTTTCTTCTATTCTCTCCCTTTTAAAAGTTATAAAGACTATATATCCTTTTCCAAATCTTACTCTGAGCCCCCCAAAAAATTCTTTTAAGCCCTTGGTTCCTTTAAGTCTTTAAAAAAAAGACTTTCCTTTTTAATTTGGCTTTCATACGTTAATTCACTGGTGTTCAGTTTGTCAGATTTAACATAAAAAGCCAAAGCAGGGAGCAGTCATGTGCCAGAGGGGATGAGTTCGCTGGTTTTCACCTCCTTGTAGTCTGGCTGCCTGCGCAGAGGCAGCGGCTAACGTGGTATGCTTAGGAAACCAAACGTTTCCCAGCTTGTTAGTGGGAAATTCTAACTTCAGAAATTTAGAAACCACAACATAAAGGCTTATGTTTTATTGTGACTACTGAAGTCACAGTTTGACATGAAAAACAGTCCTAATAGGAGCTCAAAGGATATAAAATGTGAAACATTTTGGTCCCTAGAGAACTCCCCCCACTGCACCCATTTTAGCTACAGTAAATCAGTAAATAAGGGGCAAGGGAACTAAAAACATGTGATAGTGTTTAGAGGTCATGGCAGTTGGAGTATGAAGGCTGATGCTTGGCTTGACTTGATACTGAGCAAACAATTATGTCATGAACCACAGTGAACATCCTCCATCTACCCTTACCTACTTTTCCTAGTTCCTGAGTATGATTGGTTTCTGTCTCCTCCATGGTACTTTGGAGAGCTAGAGTTTGGGTCATATGCAAAGTTTAATTACCGACAGGTGGAAAAGTTTTATTCTAGAATCTGCTGGAATGTAAATGACCATTTTTCTTGTAGTCTGTGTTTTGCATGTCCTCTTGCGTGCATTGTAAAAATTAAAATTATTTTGGTCCTTAGCCTTATTTAATTTTTCCTGACAGTCCAGAGCATTTGGCTTACATTTTCCTTTTCTGCCATTCCTGAGCATTGTGAAGACAGAATGCATGAACACAGAGTTTGATATTTTCTCTTCTCTAAATTGTATTCTTTTAAGATGAACATGTTCTAGAGAATGTTAAGCTTGGCAGTTCCACCAAGATGTTACAGTAGTTAGGAGCAGACCTGGCAGAGGTAAGAGCATTGACTTTACACTACTCTACTTCCCCTGGCGTTAGGTCTGCTGCTGGTTTTGTACCTGAGTAAGAGTTTCACCCATTTATCTCTGTGAGATTTTCTGTTTGTGGCAGAATTAAAGAAAAGGCTACAGTATACCTTGTGTATGTGCTATATAAAGACCCATCCATTTTTTCACTTCCCATATCTTACCCTGTGATTTGAATTCTAAGAGGGCAAATTATTTCAGGTTTGCAGTAGTAGCAAAGTGTTTCTGAAAAAAGCATTAGCTTCACTATCCCTCACTTTTAAGGTTCACTGTTTCACAGCTAAAAACAAAGAAAAAAGTAAAACACAAGTTGAAAAACAGTGGAAAAGCCACTTTCAGAAGAGCCATGTATCTGATGGACAGAGCATGTTGGACCAAAATATGCTAGTGACTTAACTCTGTGATCTTGCCTCATCTGCCTGTCACCCAGCTGCAACATGGGGAAAGCAATATAAATTCATCCCTAGGGTTTACAAAGCTTTTGATGGTCCTCAAATCTCAGTTCCACAGAATAAAACCCCCCGCCAGCCTTAAGACTTCTTTCCTCTGTTCTTTCCTATATAGTATTATGTACGAATTCACATGTCAAAGATGTATGTTTTGTTCCATCAGAAAAGGATTTTATGACTCATCAAGTCTCAGTTCATAACTATATGGGAATCTTAATTGGAATTTCATGGGATTCATATTTATTTTTACTTCTTTATATGTCAAGCATTTGTTGTAATTCAAGGTTATAAGTGTGCTGTAAAAGAAAAGAAGTAAATCTTTTTCATGTCTGACACTTAGAATGTTATGTTAAATTGAAAGTACCATTAACCTGATAACTTAACACCTAGGAAGACATATTTAGACAGTTTGTGAAAGGAATCTTTATCATCTGTGGTTAGCGTCTGATATAAACTATTTAGTCCATGCTGTAAGAGTTGTTTTATGTGTGTACCTCTCAGGCATGAGAGGACTTTTAAGGTAAAACAGGGGGATTCCAGACTAGCTTTTAAGGCTTTTGTTCTCTTTGGCCCTTTACTACTCAGCAACTTGTTTCTTATATCAGGTGACTAAGACATCTGTATGAAAGTTCATGGGGGTTTCTCATAAGAGGGATTCTTTTCTTGCAGGGAAATCAGGATAAAGGATAACCGCGCTTTTCATAATGGCTATGGTTAGGCACTAGAGACATGGATTTTCTCCAACAAGCTTAATCCTTTCACTTTATTGCTGGTTCAAGAGAAGTGAGCTCTTTGAGAGTACATCCTACAAAGTACCCCCTCTCTGGCCCTGAGGCAACCCCTTGTGCCTCAGCCTAGCAGAATCCTAGAGCCCTGATGATGACGGAACACCCTCCTTGTGGGCACACTGGCATAACTAGAAGAGTTATAGGTGCCATTTACTGAGTGCTAGCTGTGGGTCTGGCACTGTGCCAACTCCATTATCTCATATTTAATCTTTACTTTAAAGATTGGAATCACTTAAGATGCCTTCCTTTCTGTAGAAATCCAGGTTGTTCTGAAGACTAAATAGTGGATTTAAAATCAGAGTTTTGGTTTAGGATCCTAGTTCAAGCCTTCTTTCTCTTTTAACCTCAGATTTCTTTTTCATAATAGACTTCCAAGGAATGATCTGCCATCCTTTTTGGAATGCTCCATTTAGTAGTCTCCTTTTGCATTTCAGTTCCCATCTTTTCCATGAATACTCCTAACTTGTCTAACTGAGGCTGATTCCCCGAGTCCCCACAGCCCCTACAGTTTTGTGACACAAATACCCTATATTGTTTTATACTACTTTCCAGTTTGTTTCGGTAAATTATTTTTCCTCTTGAATTTACTGTAAGCTCCTGGAAGGATATAAGACCTTTGTATCCCCCACATGACCTGATGCACAAACAAGTGATTGAGAGGTGAAAACCATTTCCTAGGGAGTCATGGCACCTTCTTAGGATGAATTATGCCTAAAGTCCTAGAATTTACTCGTATTATTAGAGCAGAAGAAGAAAGAGAGTTTTGTTCTTATTGTTCCTGTCACTTTTGAGGAGGAAGAAACATTCAATGAAGTGAGAAATTCACTTGGAGACAAATTTTAAAGACCACATAGGGGAAATCCAGCCAGAGAATCTTCAGCTTGCCTGTGATTCTTTGCATCTTTGCTCAGCCCACTGAATTTTATGGGACTGTAAGAAGAATTTTGTAAGGTATAATCTTAGGGGAGATGAGTGGAACACCAAATCGCTTAACAAAGTTGTTCTCACCTTCATCTGACAGATCTCAGTCTGCACAGTATAGTCAATTGTATGAACACCTGAAGGATAATATGCAGCCTCAAACATATGAGTGTTTAACTGTCTTGATAAAAATGGATTGATAATATTTTTAAAGACTAATCTTCCCTACAGCAGTTAGATTACTTGTCACAAAACTTCAGAGTGATTCACCTCTGATTCCCAATTAACAGACTAACAGGCTAAGGGGCATGCACGGTATCTCACTTCATGGCCCCTTGTCTTCAGCAAGAATTTTCTTACACTGCACCCAAGCTCCTATGCCAAGCAGCATCTTCCTTTTCTTCAGCTGTAACAGCACCAGTCACTTAAATCTTGTCAGACCAAACATGATGAAATGTTTTACATTCCTCTTATGATTTCTCCTCAGAGATTTGTCTTTGTTTTGATTCACCTTAGAAAGAATTTTTAAAAGAATGAGAGAAAAACCTAGTTCACCTTTAAACTTTTGTTCCAAGACTGGTGGGCCATGACATAGATCATCTGGCAGATTTGCTCCTGTCAGACCCGCCCAGCTTGAAGGGCTGACCTCATCGTTGAGGCCGCTCCTGGTGTAATGATTTGGAGCTGTCACAGGCTCAAGTGCTGCAGCTCTGGTCACCTTTTCTTTGTGTGTACGAGTGTACTTTTCCCCTCATATTCCATTTTCTTTAGCTGATTTGTCTCTTTTATTATGTAATCCATAGCTTATATTTTTATATAGTCTTTGACTCTGCTTCATCAGAGTTCCCTTAGGGGTTACTGCCCACTATTCTGTCCTTACCCTGTACTGAGAGATACTTGTGATGGATGATGAGGTTTCATTTTGTTAGGTTTGTGGAAGCCATGGCTATGGGAAGCTTTCCCCGTGAATGGATGGCAGAGCTAAGAAGAGATAATTCAGATTTATGAACCATTATTTCTATTCTTTAGTCTTATCATTGAGATAACATTATTTGTCCATGTCAATTTACTGTTACTAGTAAGCAAGTCTGAAGGTTAACTATAGTCTTTTTTTTTTTAAAGTCCCACATGTTTATCTTTACTCAATTTTTCTGTACAGTTGACCACTGACTTATTTACATTGACCATATCTGTAGTGTTTATCAGGCCATCGAAAAAGAAGCAGCGATAGGACCATGACTGAGCTATTGTAGCAGAACTGCTGGGGATCTTAGTCCAGTCAGTGCTAGCAGAGTAGCTGGGTGAGTGTCGTACTGCGGTGTGTAGAGGACTTGGTTGCTGCTGAGCCTGCTGTCCTGCCTTGTGCTTACTAGTACAGTGCCGGTTAGACACTCAGAAAATGTTTGCTGCTTGTGAGGAGTTATGCACCCTAAACTGGCTTCACAGGTTGACTTTGTAGTTACCTAACTTTGAACGAATTGAAAAATCATTTCTTTTCTGTAACTCCTGGCAGATACACTTGATTCCCCAGAACTTGGGAATTGAAATGTATGCTTGGGAAAAGGTAATATGCTGGTTTCTAGTTATTGCATAGACAAACTGTTTAGGCCCAATGACTACATCTTCTAGGCCTTCAGTTGAGGCACAGAGATTAGAGAAAAACAGAGGGATCTACGCTGCCTTAAGGGCAAAACCACTATACTCTGCTCTTTCATATTTAGCTTCCCATCCGTTCTATGCCCCAGGGTTATTCAACTGGTACTCCTTCACCACCTTTATTCTCATTATTGCGGAGAGGAAGTTAAAGCAAGGTAGGTGGAGATGGGCAGAGAGCAGAGAAGCATCTGATCTAGTCTGCCTACACAACACACACTGAACAGTACAGAATAGATTTCACTGCCTTGACTTCATCTGAGCCTAATTTGTTTTCTGGTTTTTGTGTTTGTAAATAAGTTCTACATGGTTACTTCAAATAGCAGCAGAGGTTTGTTTTGGACTCCTGAACAAAACCTAGAAGAGACCCTTCCAAGCCCACTGCTGCCAGATATACTCTTTCTTACCAAATAAGAGGCTTATAGGTTGTTATGTATTTGTTCATACATATATCCAACACCCTTCTCCTAGTGACACACCAGCTGTATAGGCAGGTAGTTTTCTGGGCACTAAGGATAAAACTGGTTGCAAAATTGACCCTCAAGGAGTTTACAGTCAAGGAACCTGACAGTAAACAAACAGTTAATGTGTACTTTAATGTCTTAGCAATGCATGGTGCGAAGGAAAGCAGAGCAGTGTAAGTTGAGCACCAGGCACCTCATTGGTGACTTCCTCTGCAGTTGGAGAGGTTGTTCTGAAAGCAATGAGTCACACTGAGTCGTGAGGGGAACTTGCTGGCTGGGGAGGCCTCGGGGTGCAGACTGTCTAGTTGGAAGATGGCCACTTGTCCAGCTAGTGGTTCAGACCTCAGTATGTTTGACAGTAGAGCATACACTCGTCCCAGAGTACCTCTCAGCTTCCAAGTAGAAAAAGTGCTTTACCACACAGAGGACCTTTAAGTAATTTATTACTTGTTTTCTTTGTCCTCTTTTTATCACCTCCCTTCCATTGTTGTAGCCTGGCTGACCTGTATTGATTTTCACCTCCCTCCTTCCCCTTTACCTTCTTATTATCAACAGGAATTTTGAACCTTTCTACTTTCTTTTTTTAATGGGTTTTATATACAATTTAAAACCCAGCACCAGGCACTTCTGGGGTTTCTGTTCACATCTCTTCCTACCACTTTTTAAGGAGAAACCAAAGGCTACAGACCAAGAATTCAGGGAGCCCTGACCCTGCCTCTGATAGCTCAGTGTCTCTGAAGCAAGTCACACCTTTCTGTAAGGTGAGGCATTTGGCTCGGATGGCCTTCCAAGCCTCTTCCAGATATAAAATTCAGTGGACACTCCCTGTCAGGTGTGTGTATGTGTGTTTGTGTGTGCACACATGTACGTGTACACTCTGGGGCATCCCATTGTCCACATAGAAGAACTTAAGGTACTTCTCAGACTCACATCTGTGGAGTGGAGTGTTTTTCTGATGTAATATATGCACTCTTTCCCTGCCCTTTAGGCTAGAATCAGTAGTTATAAACAGAAGCAAGGAATTGGTTATATTATTTGTCTGCACCCCTCCTTGTCCCAGTGATGCGCTTACCTACCTCCTCCTCTACATACCTCCTTACCCCCTCCAACACAAAAACCTCTGATTCCCCAAGCCTTTAATTGTCATTAAAAAACAATTAGTGTATCTTCCAGAGTTACTCTTTCTTTGGAACCAGTAGGGCATAGGAATGTGAGGATGGTCAGACTGGAGAAAGAAAACTGTGAATATGTTATTCTCTGTTCTTGGACTCAGTTAAAACTGCTGCTACCCTATCAATCTGCTAAAAAGCACCTGAGAACAAGCATGAAGAGGGAGTACTTCTCCCATATCTGAAAAGGAGCCAAGGGGCTTTCTTTGGAGAGCCTTCCCACTTCTGTTTGCTCACCTTTCCTAGTTGGAGGTATGTTAGTGCAGATATAAACCAGGGAGAAAGAATCTCAACTCAATTTTTAAGAAAACGAGGGAGGTAGGAGGGTTTACAACAGTGTTGGTGACAATCCACTAGGAATTAGTACACCTAACTTTCAAAGTAGAAACTGACCCTCACATACAGTGTAGTGATGGCAGAAGCAACCACAGAAATATTTCTTTGAAAGTTTCTGATGCTGGCTGCATATATGTGTGTCTTCATCTTTAAATCTTTATTTAAACATAATTTACAGAAACCTAACAAGTTTATATTAAAGCTAAACTCATAGTCAAATACCAATTAAATAAACTCTAAAAACCCATTTAAAATTAATGATATGCCTAAGAGGATAAGGCAAGATATGATGATTTTTTCACAGATAATGACTGGCTATGTGGACAACAGATTTCAACTCCTGAAGCAGATTGAGACCAATATTACTTTGCATCTTCTGATTATCACTCCACAATATCCAGTCTTTTATAAACAGTTCTTTTCCTGCTTCCTTCCTTTTTCCTTATATGGGAGTCTGAACTTTTTTCTCTATTCGACCTTGTAAAAATGTTCACTTTGCTCTGAAGCACTACATACAGACAGAACATTACCTAATAAGAATTAATGGGATTTTATTTTCTCCCTTATTTTTACTTTTCTACCCCCAAATCCATTTATTATCAAAGGCACTTTGGAAGGGGTAGCAGAGAATCCTAAAACAAAATTTACAGCCTTTTGAGAAAGCACATTAATGGGAATTGCAAGTGGACTCGGAAATTAAGAAGCTCAAAGCTTGATGCATGTTGCTGTTAATATGGACTGCAACACAGCATTAGGAAAAATACCAGTTCTTAACAATTACGGTTAATCACCATAGAAGAGCAGATGAACTTATTAAGCATAAAATTAGTATGTACTTTATTTGGAAATATAAAAATTTACATTCATTCAATCTATTTTTCCATCATATAGATTAAGAACTAAGAAATGCTCAAGAGAGGCCACTGTGAGATAAAGTATCCACGAAAAATCTTGTTTAACTTTCAGTTTTTAAAGGGATCCTAATGAGTGATTGCTCTTTTAACCATGCTTTAAAGTTACTATAAATGGGAAAAAGTGTAGAGTATTGGAAGTGTGTCATTTAAAAATAAACATAAATTGATGCTTGTTTAAAAAAATAAAATGCATACTCTGGGAAACACAGCTGCTAGAGCTTTGACAGAGGTTATGATTTTCAACAATTGAGCTATAGTTTATGGTACAGATGATACTTTGGGTATAGCTGAAACAATAATTGGTAGTTTCTGTTTCCCTCCTCTATTAGATTTAAAAGAGTGGAATACCTTTTTCCCAACCCAGGAATTTTTCAGTTTCCAATTACAGCCTGTATCAAATAACTACTTTTCTCTTGCATATTCCATACTTCTCCACAGTGATGTGGGTGTTGGCCCCTCTCTCTTCTTATTATGGTAGGCTTCCCTAGATTGAAATAATAGTTCTGGGGAAATCCTCCTTGTTAGTACTAACCTGCAGTTTGTATAGCCTATCTTCAGGCCAAATAACATGTAATTTTTCTTCTAAAATGCTAAAACCGATGTCTTGCTCCAAACAAAATTAGCAAACAAAACAAAACTCCTATGAAGCAAAAATGGTAGGCACCAGTGGCATATACATGAAAAAACAACCACAGGAATTACTAGAAACACAGATAAATCCCAAATTTTGAGCATTTTTTTTAAAATGCTATGTTTCAAATGACAAGCATAGAGGTTATTTAAAAAGGAAAATAATGCTGTCATACATTTCTTAAGTTTTGTTTTACAACATATGTTCAGACCAAATAAAGTTTTAGTGATAAATCTTTTTTTCACCTCCTGTTCCAATGTTTTAAACTTGACATAGCATATTTTAATTCCTCTGCTGACTTTTATTTGGAAAATTAAAGTAAAATGTGTAGATTTTCAGCATCTGCCCAATGTTCAATAATCGTATTGCAAAAATTAATTTATAGCAGTAGCCTACTCAGAGTTTAGATGTAACTCATTAAAATGTCACTGATTAAACAAAATTCTGCTATAAACTTTACTTTTTAAGTTACTATTTCTACATAATAAAGTATTGTCCAAAATATAACTCTAGAGAAACTAGCTTTATCTTTTTTTAATTTTCAGTGCAGTTTGTTATTTATCCATTGACTGGAGTTGAAGTAAAAGTTGGAACTCAAACTGTGATGGTTACTTCATTGTACAAACTGACATAGGCTTTTAAGACAGAATAGCATTTGTGAGATTTTTTTGAAGCTTAAAAAGTGACTTTTTAAGTAGATTCATCCTAATTACAAGATAAATCCCTAACAGAGGTTTTCTAGTCTTATATGAAGATTTACAAAGGTTGGGGGAGAGAAGGGGGAGGGGGATGGCACTAACAAATCCATTACTATGCGGCGGTGTTTGCAGTTTGGTCTTGTAAAACCTAAGGGAGTTTAAGTTCAAAGAGAGAGAAGATCAAGTGATAGAGTTGTATTACAATATATCGCCCCCACCCAGCCAAAGTTTTTTCATTACAGGCAGGATTCAACTGTGTAACCCACTTGGAAAATGTAGGTAATATATAGTCGTTCTCCCACCTCTCAACATTTAAAATTAAATCCCAAATCTGTTTTCTCCGTTGGAGAAAACCTGTAAGTTTTGTGTGAGTTGGAAAAGGTTTTGAACCTAGAGTTCATTGGACGCACTTTTCGAAACCTGTCTGCAGTTGGTGATGCTGATAACTTTAATAACTTTAAAAGCCACCTACAGACTGCCTGGCCTGCTGACAGCCATGCCCCTTGCTGGAGCGGAGCAGCTCTCCCGCGCTTACCTGAGCTGCCTGCGTCCGGGGGCCTGGCGGGGACCGCAGTCGCGCAGCGCTGCGAGCTGGCTGTGCGCTCTCCGGGAGTCGCCCGAACAATGCGAGCGGGGCGCCGAGCGCGCCCGGCCTAAGGGCGTTACGTCACTGCGCTGCCTTATAAGGCACTCCGCGTGTGCGGCGCGGGCGGCGGGGGCGCCGGTGACAGCCGAGCCGCGGCGGCGCGGCCCTGCGCCCTGCCTCCGCCGACGCTCGGACCGTGTGAACCGACCGTGTGTCCCCGGCTCCCAGCAGACGGGCATGGGTGGCTGGCTGGGGACGCCGGCGCCCTCCTGCCGGGCTAAGAAGGCATTGAGGGTCAAGGTTGATCCTCTTGTAGCTTTTTTCCTCTGGGGCTCTAAAGCTTCAGTTATTGCTTTGGATTCTTAAGTACACATCCTGTTATTCTTAAATATTCGTAAATATGTTTTTGTTATATTTGTTTTTGGCGGGAGAGGAAAGCCAGAAGGGTTTTTTTTTTTAGACATATCCGGGGGCGATTTAGACTTCAAATCTTCTCTTTGCTCTTTGTAAAGAGTAAGGGTCCTCAGAGGATAGTATTTTATTTCCTGATGATGTAACTACCAAACAATTCTTCAAGTGATGATGGGAAGGCCAGATGAAATCTTATTTTTTCAGTGTTTTTCCTGAAATAACCTCGTTTCTCATTTCTCCATGACTGTGTTTTAAAGTAGTTAAGTAGAATCCGTTTATTTCGCAGGAAAAATATTTATTGAAAAATTTAAATATTTTGTGCTGTTCTTTTAAGACAAAGTATAAAAATAGAACTTTAGTACTAGTTTTAATTCATTTACTGCCAGCAAGCAAAGTAAAACAAAATCAAAAAGACATGTGAAGAGAAAAGAAGCTGACCAAATATGACCGAATGAAGCCTGTTCCCACCGAGGGGGGGTAGATTTACTTGCATAAATCCTTGTTCTGGTAAATGAGAATTAGCCTCCTAATTACTTTGTAATTCAGTAAGAGAAATAATCTCTAAAATTCTAGACAACGACATGAATCTGCTAAGTAAATTAGGGAGGTGGCTGCCTGATTTGCAAGTTTCAAATGAATTGAATACTTTTTATAACTTGAGTCTATTTAATTCTTTTAAAATTACATTAAAATAGGATTGGTTCCTATTATGTACATATGTCTATAGAATTATTGTTTCCATATGTTTTGTCAAACAGGAGTAATGAAAATAGTCTGCTTGTTTCTTTTACTTAATGTGGATTGGAGAAAGGCTGGTTGCAGCATGTATAGTTAGTGAAAATGGTGGAAGAAAGGTACTGGGCACAAAAATTAATGTGTGGCATTTTGCTAAACTGTGGGCTTTCTTTAACGGGTCTAGATCACTCTACCTGTATACTGACAAGGCTTTTAAACTAACCCCTGCTTTTCATATGTACTGTTTTAAGAGAAATAAATGACACACCCTTCAGCTGAACTTAAAATTAAATACTTGTTTGGCAGTTTTGTATTAATATTGTAGATGTTGGTTTGTTAGTTTTGTTACTGTACCTTATACTTGTAAAAGTGTATTTGAATCTTTTTAGTCTCCTATGCTTGCCTTTTTTTTGTTGTTGAGACTTTTATGCTAAATTTTATTTCTTACAAATGAGATAGGTGTTATGAAAGTTTCAATAAGCATGAACACCTGAATCCCAGCTCCAGACTGGTAACATAAAATTCCTTTACCGAAAGCTAGCATTTTTGTAACTTGTTTTGCCTCCTTTCCCCTCTGATGGGTACAGAAGTTTCCTAACTTTGGACACTGCCTTTTATGTACTCAACACTTTGAATTTTTTTTCATGCTTTTTGACATCCCAGTTGCCCTGTAAAAAATGGCAGTATAATTTCTTCCTTTTCTTTAGCTGGAGTAACTGAAGAATAAAGAAGTTAAGTGGGTACAAGCCTTGTTTAGGGTTCTTGAAGGAAGAAAAGAGGATTAGAGCTCCTACTCCTTATGTGCTTGCCTGGTGCTGTGTACTCTCCAAAGTACTCACTGGTTTCTGACCCAGCCATGACTCAACATTCCAATTGAAGTCATGGTGTGTTGCCATTCTCTTCAGGAACCAATAATAACTCTAATTTATTGAGCTTTCACTTCATCTCTTTCTCTGTGCTTAGTGCTCTATACACAGTCCATTATTTAATCTGCACAACACAGTCTGAGGTAAGATTAGCCATACTTTTTAGTTGAAGAAAAATTTGGAAGGGTAAAATGGCTGGACCAAATTCTCAGTGCTAGTAAATTAACGAATGCCAGGATTGGAACCATTGTTTATATATAGCCTTAGTCTTGTCTTCTCTTAATGGTTTTCTAGGAATCTCTCAGAAGTGTTGTTGATAAAGAAATGTTCTGATTTAATTGAGAAGTCTATATCCTTATTTTCCAGGCTAAATGCTGAACTAGGAAAACCAGACACCCTCTTCACAGGCCACACACCAGAGCCACCCTGATTGTGCATTGAAAAACCCTAGGGAGTGTCATTCATATTGGAGACATCATGAATTTGTATATTTACTACAGCAGTTTTCTTGAGGATATTGGCAAACATGTCTTGTTATAATAAAATTAAAATATTTTGACAATTTCCCTACAGCTGAAAATCAAAGGTCTTGAGGAAGTGGGATCTCTATCTGACACAAAACTACCCTGGGTCCCATTTCATAAACTCCATTCAACCTTTGGCATTGTGCTCCATTGGCCACATGAGACAAGTAGACTTTTATTTCCTTTCCTCTTCCTACCAATATTCTCTTTGAGGTGCAATTTTTGTTCTCTTGGCTTCTGGCATATATATATTATGTAAAGAATATAGTTACGACCACTGTGCTTCAGTCTTCACTGAGAAAATTTTACTTCCTTTTTTACTGAATATTTTACTGTCTAATTGCTGTATGACTTCTCATTTATAATCAGGAATTTCCTGCAAATAAGTATACCTACAAATTAAAGTCCTTTCTACAATTACAAATTATGTAACTACAAATCTGAATTTTTGATCTAAGTCAGCAATAGCTTTAAGTTGTTATTTGGAAATGGCACAGAGGAATTTTTCAACCAAACTAACTAGTTTCTAATGTAGAAGAAGGGTTTGTAGGCGACATGGCTGGAAACTAGGATGTATCAATTCTGTTGAATTCTGTGAAGTTACTTTTGTTACATAGTCAAAAACAGTTGAATATCAGAAATTTCCCATGGTTTAAGCTAATGGCAGGAGGTTATTACAATGACCACCGTAACTGGTGTTATTAGTAATGTCCACAATGTCATTATTTAACTGTTATTAAAATACTATTAACATGTTACTGAGCATGCAAAGCCAGTTTCTTTTTGTGAAGTTACTGCTCTTTCTTCCATGTCCTGTTTCCCTGCCTTTGTTTCTTTTTGTGGCAAGGGGAGTCTTTTAGTCATCCAAATAAGTGCCAGAGAAGCAGTACTCATAATTAACCTTTCTTGCAGCTGCCCACAATTTCCACTACTGGTTCTTTCATCAGTTAAGGGATGACGTGCACTTCTCCCTGGAAGCTCTGCTGCAAGCTACGGAATGGTAACACTGGCTTTGAATGTGAAGTGCTTGCTCTCTTGCCACTATCAAATGGTATATGTGGAAACCCTATGATGTGTAAAGAAAACAATTCTTCTTATGGACCTGGTGCATAAGAGAGTCTAAGCAGAGTGGGGACAGATCCAGGATGGCCTGAGGAGAGGCAGAATTCTGTGATCCTGTACTGCACTAGGCTGCAAATGGATTGGCCAGTGTGTAAGCCTTTAGCACAAAGATACTCCACTTGAAAGAACATTCTAGCACCTCTCGGACAGCTTTCTTACAAAGCAGCTTTGCCTTTGAGCATTGAGTAAGCATGCCATGGATCTGGTGCTGACCACTGCTCTGCTGCTACACAACTTAGGAGGAAGGCTAAAGGGACTGAGCAGCACAGGTGGGCAAGTGTGGAACGTGGAGCCAAAAGGGAAGGCTGAGGGTGAAAGCACCTTCTTTCCATGCTAGGCACAATCTGTTTTCTAACTAACCTCTTCCTTTCACTCTTCTCTCTGTTTCTCAGGTACCATCTGCCTAGCTCGGTACACATAAATGCCCAGACAAAATATACTGCATCCCCAGGTGGCATAACACACTGTGCACTGAGAGCCTTTCACCAGCAGTTAATGGGCTGCAGTGAAACCCTCTCACTCTTTATCCCAGATCTCCTGTCCCAGGCCTCCGTAGTCCTCAAACTTCCCAGAGGCTCTTCAACTATTCCTATTCATACTTAGCTAACTTTGATTTTACAACAGGGATTAATACCCTTGAAAGTTAACTTGGGCTGATTATAGCAATATTGGTGGTGATACTAGGGAATGGGAAGCCCTGTATAAACATTAAAATCAGTGATATTTTGTGGCCTTAAAAATTAATTTAAAATTAGCTTATTGCCCATCATAATTTGGAAAATGCAAAAAAGTAGAAAAGACATTTTACACCTACTTCAACCACACAAATACTGCTTATTTGTAGTAATTCAGTGTACTGTGTTTCTTTTTAGTTTTTTTCTAAGCAGTTATTATAAACCATAATTGTTTTCATACTGTGAGCCATATGTGTGTACTGTTTTTATTTACCTTTGTTATATGTATTTTAATAGTGTGTTCATGACTTTTCTGTAGACATTGGGTCATTTATAAGCATATATTTACATATTTTCCCTAGAAATAGTGGTCACAAATCCAACCACTGCCTCCTATCTGCTGACATTGCCATGGTTTTTATTCTTCACTAAGTGAAGCAGTGAAGTCTGTATTTAATAAAGACTTTTCTGTTGATCAGAGACCTCCTGTTCTTGGTTTACATAGGATGCTATGAATTGGCTATGCAATTCTAGTGAGTCTGGCAGTAGGTGAGTAGAATAACTTGGACAGAATGAAGAATTGATAATATGGTACCACCATAAGATTATTAAATGGGCAGCTGGGAAAGCCTGCTATTTAAGTCCAGTCCATTTGCCTATTTATTCCTGCAAACATTCTGTGTTTCCTTGGTAACTAATAATAGTTTTGAGAAATCTTGAATTCACAAGTATTACTGCAGGGGTAAGAAAAATCTTCAAATCACAGAAATTAGAGGTGGGAAAGACCTATTAGGTCATCTTCCTTGTCCCTTACCAGCACAGATTGTTCTCAATGCTTTTGGCCCAGTCAATTTTTAAAGAGATCTTGTCAAGTAGTTTGTACCCTGTATCTTTTTTTTTAATTTATGTGTGGGGATTTTTATTTCTTAGGTCCCATAAAGTTGTTCTTTTGAGAGAAGTGTAGAATTGTGGTCATTCCTTCAATATAATAACATATTTATTTCACATATATTTAAACGATTTTCCATTAGTTTTTTCTAGTCCTCTAATACATATAACAACTTCAGTTCCAATGCTAATTCATTCTGTTTTCTTGTTGAGCCTATTTTAAATGGAAACTAACCTTGACAGACAAAATACCAACATTAGAAAATAAAACCTAAAGTGACAGTAATAAGAATAGCTATGAACAAGGTCACATATGTTCATGGAAACTACTTACAAATTTATCAGCACTTAACGTATCTTTTTTAAGTAATGCATTTTAAAGATACCACTCTGATGGATTTTTCTGTATAGTTATGCACCCTGATTCCAGGTTCAATACTGACAGAGAAAGCCTGTGAGTTTAAAATACAATTGAACAGGTTTTTATTAGTAGGAAGTCATTGGAACACTTAGAATGTCATTAGAATAGTTGGCCAACTAAAGGTAAACCAGTTGGGTAGGTTGAATTTATATGTTCTCTTTTATCATGGGAAACTCAAATATAACAAAGCATGAGGATAAACTTTTAATCATTTAAACTTATTAAAATGGGTCTAGAAGGCCTGAGGAAATAAAGTATTTACTTATTAAAATAAGTCTGGAAGGCCTGAGGAAATATTTAGGAAGTAAAGTAAGTGGTTCATTCTAAGATTATTTTTATGAAAGAGACATTTTATAATGTCTGTCCATTTTATAATGTCCCTCTTGTCTCCAGTTCTGCTTTGTCCATTATTTACAGTCAGTTATTGTGATCTTAGTTGATATGAATTCAGGTGGCTTTTAGTAGTTAAATCCTTTCCCTCAGCCAGGCAACTACTTACAAACCTCAGAAGGACAGAATAAAACTGTCTCATAGAGCAGTCAGTGATGGTGTTACAGACTAATTACTTCAATTCCCTATATTATGGCTAAAGATGTCTTCACTGGGAAAAATGATGAACAAATTAAGACATAAGAAAAGTACTTTGAAGTTTGTTAAGAAGGATGATCATTTTGTGAAACTACATTTTAGAGTGTAAAAGGCCTTAGAAAACATCTGTACTTAATGCCATCCCTTGTTCCCTATTTTTAAATAGATGAGATAATTGGAGCTCAGAGAGGTTAAAGGGCTTGCCCCAAGGTCAACAGTAAATTGGTGACCCAGCCCCTGTGTTTTATGGGTTTACATGTCTCCATTGGGAAACATGAAAAATCAAAAATAGTTTAATTAAACAATGTCATTAGAACTGTCAGAAATAATGTATCTGAAATCCTAATTAGTATTAGGGTAATTTACCTAGGTTTATACTAACTACAGAACTAATTTGGAGCATTAGTGAGTTAGTTATCCATTTTAGGGATTAGAAATGCAGTATTTTTGTTGTATTTCTTTTAAATTGAAGGTCAGTTTATAACTATTAATACACTCAGGCCACTAAGATTGGCTATGGGTGGACAACTCTGACCAAAAATTTAATGGAGAGATCTGAATTTTTAATATTATTCTGTGCTGTCCTTTAACACCATTGTCCTGCATGCTTGCCAAATGGTCATCTGAACATGAGAAATTGTATTATAATTTATGTCACTAAGCATCCAATCTACATCATAAAATACAGGTTTGGAAAGGATGTCAAAAATCTTGTGTCCTCCCCTTAGAATGAATTCTCTCTCTATTGAGAACTTCAACTTTATTTTCCCAAGTTGGTGTCATTAGTCAATGCTGAACAGCTCCAGGGACTTGGTACTCCCCAGCAAATCCATTCCATTCTGAACTGAAAATTGGTTTCTTCTAACTTCCACAGACTCTTCCTGGTCTTTCCATGGAACCAGGTTAAACAAATTCATTGCTTTGACAACAGCTTTTTAAATATTTGAAGGTAATTTCACCTGAATCTTCAGCTGCTCTATTTGATATAATTTGAGTCCTTTCATACATACCCTGTGTCTAAAGGTTTGGTGCTCAGAATGAGCATAAGTATTATTTGCTAAGGAAATTTCCCTTTGAGGGTATATTTAACCATGCAAGTGGGGAAAATTCTGTCATGATACTGTTCTGACAACCTGAGGACTTGAGGAATAAAAACTGCAGGAACAGAGTTTCCTTTCAAGCAGCCAACTATGGCCTAACATGCTTCTTGGCAAAACATAACTTAAAATAGTGCTGATTTCTTTTTAAACATAATCAGTTCTAAACTTCTGTTGAGTTTTGAAACATAGAATTAACTTTCAGTTACCATGAATGGCTACTGCCTTAGTGATGGCAGAATGTCCATGTCCTGGCCCATTTATTTGCACTGGGGGACTGGAGAGTTACCGGTGTTGACTCTCAGTGACTTCAAATTTCAAATCTGAGATTTATCTCCAAATGTAAGGTAGACAGAAGTACAGATTTAGCATATGTGCTAATTTGTCTCATTACTAGACTATGCCACTTAGAATGTGCTATAATTTTTCAGTAACTCAGTTATCATATGAATAGCCCATTTATATTTCATTATTCGTACTTTTTTTGCAATAATTAAACATTCTTTGTTAATTTGGTGCTTTAAAATTTAGCACATGTGCATAAATTTGCATTAGCATTTCTTTATTAACTTTTTAAAACATATCAGGAGATTCAAAATATGAAAGTGGCTTAAGTCTCACTTCACATCTGAAAGGTGCTGACTGACTTTTGGTTAAAAACAATCTCTTTCCATCTATCCATCCATCCATCCATCCAACCATCCAACCGTCCATCCGTCCATCCATCCATCCATCCATCCATCCATCCATCCATCCACCTATCCATCCTGTATCTATGGCTATCATTTGCTGACACCTTGTAGAACAGATGTGTAACTGTTTCTTCCCTCCTTTCTGGTCAAAACACACACACAGTACATACTACACATTTACACATGCAAGCTTTTACGTGCACTCACTACAACTATAAGAGGAATTGAAGAACAATAGGATTCAACTGTTTAGATCAGGAGTGGAAATCCACTTCCCAAAGACTATAAATGCAGTATCTTCTCATCTAGTCATGGTGACCTTCAACAATAGTAGCACTTTTTGTGCATGCGGATTATCAACAGTCATTTATGCCAGTGTAAGTAGTAAGATGGATGGGAGGGTGATTGGCACCTGATGGATGGCTTTCACGTGCACAACATTCAAAATGTTTATGCTCCTGATAGGATAAAATACTGTGTGTGTGTGTGTATATGTGTGTGTGTGTGATGATTTATAGATATACAAGAGTTAGGCCTAGTCTGCATCTACTGTGGTCTTTTAAGAGAACATATATCATATATATATGATGTAGAATTAGGAGTACTCCAACCTTGTAATGTAATAATGCATCTTTTAGGTGCCATCTTTGGACAGGTGAGGGTGTGGAGCAGCCTGTACTGAAAAATTTTAAACGTCTTCTCTGAGAATCAAAATAAAATAGATCTATGATGTTTAATTAAGTAGGAGAATTTCTTTTAGTCTTATTAAATATTGAATGGCTGCTCAAAGAATGGCTCTCTAGAGCCACTTACTTGACAAGTAATTATGATTTCTCAAAGATCCTCCCCAGAGAAAAAGTTGGTAGGTTGGTAAAGATCTTCCAAGGCTGCTTATATCAGATACACACACAGACACCCACACACACATGCACAAACTCTGAATATGAATGACTGATAGTGAATCAATGAATTGGTTTGTTTGCTTATTTGTTTTGATGATGTTCTTTGCAGCGGTGCCTACTTGATAATACGGGTAAATGTAGTAACCACATTGGAAAAACCAAGGTTCTTTTTTTCTCCTCCTCTTTCTTCCTCTTCCATTCTTTATATATTAGGTATCATATTCTGTACTGTTTGTCTATCTCTTGATTGACTTTGGGGGTAGTTGATTTAATTTTGCATTTGCTTAGTAATTAACTGTTCTGCTTTCTTTACTGTGGTTTTATTACCTCTGGTGACAGCTATTAAACCTTAGGAACACTTCAATCTATAGCAGTCCCTGCAAAATACACTGTAGAGACAGGTTATGGGAGGTAAATTCTCTCAGCTTTTGCTTATCTGGAAATTGTTTAATCCCTCCTTCATATTTAAAAGATAATTTTGCCAGATAAAGTATTCTTGGTTAGAGACCCTTCTGCTTCTTTGCATTAAATATATCATGCCACTCCCTTCTGGCCTGTAAGGTTTCTGCTGAGAAGTCTGATGATAGCCTGATGGGTTTTCCTTTGTATGTGATCTTATTTCTCTCTCTGGCTGCTTTTAATAGTCTGTCCTTATTCTTGATCTTTGCCATTTTAATTTTTATATGTCTTGGTGTTGTCTTCCTTGGGTCCCTTGTGTTGGGAGATCTGTGCACCTACATGGCTTGAGAGACCTATCTCCTTCTCCAGATTGGGGAATTTTTCAGCAATTACCTCCTCAATGACACTTTCTATCCCTTTTTCTCTCTCTTCTTCTGGTACCCCTATAATACGAATATTGTTCCGTTCTGATTGGTCACACAGTTCTCTCAATATTCTTTCATTCTTAGAGATCCCTTTTTCTCTCTGTGCCTCAGCTTCTTTGTATTTCTCTTCTCTAATTTCTATTTCACTTATCGTCTCCTCCACCATATCTAATCTGCTTTTAAAACCTTCCATTGTATGTTTCATTTCTGATACTATGTTCCATAATGATTGGATCTCCAACCGGAATTCATTCCTGAGTTCTTGAATATTTTTCTGTACCTCCATGAGCATGTTTATGATTTGAAATGTCTTTCAGGAAGATTCATGTGATCGGTTATTTGATTCTTTCTCTGGCGTATGTATGATTTTGCTTTGAACCAGGTTCCTTTGATGTTTCATATTTGTACGTGGCACCCTGTAGTGCCCAGAAGCTCTCCTCTTTGGAGCTGCTCAGCCTGTGGAGCAATGTCGGGGGTTGCAGGGGAGTTGTCTTGGTGCCCTGTGCCATGAGGTCTATTCTTTTCTCCAGGTGTGTGCAGTCTGGTGCAGCCCTCTTTCCTGTTGGTCTTTCAGGATTAGTTGTATTAATTGTATTTTCGTATTGTATGCGGTTTTAGGAGGAGGCCTCTGTCTGACCTCCCATGTCACCATCTTTAATCCTGAATTAGCTTATAAATTTAACCCCACAAGTGAAATTATCAAAGTCTAAAGGTGATCAGTATTTTAATCCTCCTCAAAGACTTTAAGGCCTTCAGAACACTTTAATTCTGAGTGTATCCTCTCAATTTATATATATTATTGTTGTCGTATATTTCTTTTTTGAAATTCCAAAAGACTTCATCATGACCTATTACTCTTCATCATGTTGAGTTAGATGTACCAACATATTTACCTCTTTCTTTGCTTATTCCATTATTCCAGATTTTTATCTGGGATCACTTTCCTTCAGTCCAAAATGCATACATTCCAAGTTTCTTTAGTGGAACTCTGCTCTTTGCACACTCTCTCATTTTAATTGTTTGAACATGTCTTTATTTTAGTCTTGTTAGGAAGATTTTTTTACTGACTATAGACTTCTAGATTTGACACTGTTTTATTATTCCACTTACTCCTGGCTTCCCATGTTAACTGTTGAAAAGCCAGTCATCCATCAGTCTAATTGTCATTCCTTTTCTCTCTGGCTGCTTTTATGATTTTCCCTTTGTCTTTGATAATTCTGCAATTTCATTATTCTGTACTTAAGTACAGATTTCTTTTATTCTTTCTGGGTTTCATTAAGATTACTGAATCTGTGCTTTGGTTCTTCAATTCTAGAAAATTCTTGGCTAGTATTAATCATCAAATATGGCTTCTGGAATAACTTTTTCTGTCCTTACCTTTTAAAACAAAAACACATGTTAAGTCTTCTTATTTCTGTTCATCATCTCCCTTAACTATGCTTTCAGTTATTCAATCTCTTCAGCTCTTCAGGCTCCATTTTATAATTTCTTCATATTTTTCTCACAGTTCACTAGTTCTCATTGCTGATATGCAATTATGTTTTTCATTTCCAAAAATTTCTTTTTTTATTTGTTTGGCCTTTTATAGTCTGTTGCTATTTTAACTAGAAATTTCAATCCTTTTTTATTTTTAACATATTAGGTATGTTTTGCATGCTGTCTGACGATCTAAATATCTGAGGTCTTTAAATATCAGCAGCTCTTATTCTGCTGTCATTTCTCTGACTTTCAATCATTGTGCATTATTTTCTAGTGTGTTTTCAATTTTTTAAATATGAACTCATACATCTTAAAACTCTATATGTGGGAATTCTTTGAACACTGGGTTGAAGGTAGCTTTCTCTAATAAGGATTTACATTTGTTTTTGCCAGATGCCAGGGGGTATTTTTAGCCCAGGATCTCTAGGCCCAGGGTTTTTTGTCTTTTCTTTTTAGACAACCCAGTTAGTATGAATTTGGGCTGAAAATTCTCATGTGGCCTAAGTTGTTGTTATAAATTCTCAGTGGAGTTTATTTTTCCTCTTATTCCCAGTGGCATAGTTCAAGGATAGCAGTTTTTCCTGCAGTTCCTACAGGTTGGTTTTGTTTCTAAGTCACCTTTATGCTGATGACTTAGCTTTTTGCAGTCTCAGCTTCATGTGGGGATGGAGGACCCTGGGCTTTGTCCTCTGTCCTATGTGCCCTGGGATGCCATAAAACAAAAATTTAAGTTTACAAGAGTTAAAAAAAGTGCTGTCAAAGCAAAAGCCACCTTCAGTGCTTTGCTTACCTTGCTGGGTTTCCATTTTTATTCAGTGTTTGGCTTTTGAATATTCATTAATAACTTGCCATCTCAGGGAGGTACATTTTTAAATAGCTTATATATTTTATTTAGTAGTTGAAGTATTTTGTTTGTTGGGTTGTTTTTTTTTTTCTAGTGAGACAATAGAGTAGCTAATCAATTTCACCATCAGAAATGGGCAGTAGTGCAATATAATCTAATACTGAAAATTATGGAAGAAATATCTAAAAGGATATATTTCAAATTAATATGATAGAGCTAATTGTTTGGTTCTTTATGCTAGGAAATGGAGAGCCCCACTGATGCTGACTGCTACAAAGATTGCTGCAGAGATGCTGTGCTTAGCACATTTCAGCAATGCTCACAGACTGGATGAATTGCATGAACAAACTAGTTGGTCTGGACCTTCATATTGCTTTCTTTAAATTGCTACATGATTTATACATGGTTTTGAGTGAGTGAGTGGCCCATTGTTCTATTAAGTGAATTTTAAGGCCAAAATTGGAAGTTAGGAAGCTGTCATATTTGAAATTCTATTTTTTCCCCACGAATGCATGATAATCATTTTTTCTGCCCCCAAAATTGGCGGTCATCAATAGGATTAAACTCTATGACATTTAAATCGATCAGTCTTCAAACTAAAACATTACTATAGTTTTGGGGAGGAAAAATCCCCACTGATTTTCTAATCCTTGCCATTATTTTGTTGAGTCATCCTTGTCTTTATCCTTCAGTACCTGGGGAATAGAAGCAACAGATGTAATGCTTTATTGGTAAAATTAGAAATTTATTTTTTCCTGTTGAAAGTGGATGTTAATATCATGGCATTGTTGATCTATTTTTTCTAGACATAATATAGCACTTTTTTTTTGTGGGCTAAATTCATTCTGCTTATTCTCATAGAATATTACATCAGTTTGACAAAGTGAATTTGGGCCTCTTTAGCTCTACTGACTCCATAAATACTACATTTAGAAAATTACTTAGCTCATGTGAAAAACATCTTTAATTTTAGGGTCAATGTAATGTTTCATAAACTTAGTTGGAGGATATGGTGTTAGTGCTTCTTAAGAATCTCAGCTCCTTAGAACTAATAACTGAATTCAGGAAAATTTCAGGATACAAAATTAATACACAGAAATCTGTTGCATTCCTATATACTAATGATGAACTAGAAGAAAGAGAAATCAGGAAAACAATTCCATTCACAATGGCATCAAAAAGAATAAAATACCTAGTAATAAACCTAACCAAGGAGGTGAAAGACCTATACCTGAAAACTACAAGACACTAATGAGAGAAATTAAAGAAGACATGAATAAATGGAAATACATCCCATGCTCATGGATGGGAAGAATTAATATAGTCAAAATGGCCATCCTGCCTAAAGCCATCTACAGAGTCAATGCAATCCCTATCAGAATATCAATAGCATTCTTCAATG
Organism: Smutsia gigantea; assembly: GCA_032199065.1. Taxonomy (NCBI): domain Eukaryota; kingdom Metazoa; phylum Chordata; class Mammalia; order Pholidota; family Manidae; genus Smutsia; species Smutsia gigantea. The sequence goes on from JAVSCE010016002.1 coordinate 44,344, forward strand.
AACTAAACAAATAGTTCTAAAATTCATATAGAACCACAAAAGACCCCAAATAGCCAAAGCAATCCTGAGAAGGAAGAATAAAGCCGGGGGGATTATGGTCCCCAACTTCAAACTCTACTGCAAAGCCACAGTAATCAAGACAGTTTGATAACTAGCACAAGAACAGACCCATAGATCAATGGAATAGAATAGAGAGCCCAGATATAAACCCAAGCATATATGGTCAGTTAATATTCAATAAAGGAGCCATGGACATGCAATGGGGAAATGACAGTCTCTTCAACAACTGGTGTTGGCAAAACTGGACAGCTACATGTAAGAGAATGAAACTGTATTGCTGTCTAACTCCATACACAAAAGTAAACTTGAAATGGGTCAAATACCTGAAGGTAGTCATGAAACCATAAACTCTTAGAAGAACACATAGACAAAAATCTCTTGAATATAAACAGGGGATTAAGAGGCGTTATGATTAGCACACATAATGTATGGGTCACGGGGAAGGCAGTATAGCACAGAGAAGATAAGTAGTGACTCTAAAGCATCTTACTATGCCTATGGACGATGACTGCAATGGGGTGTGCGGGGGGGGACTTGATAATGGGTGAATGTTGAAACCACAATGTTGCTCATGTGAAATCTTCATAAGATTGTATATCAATGATACCTTAATTAAAAAAAAATCTCAGCTCCAAGTAATAATGAAATTCATCGTATGCTGACCTATATGGTAGCTTGTTTCTATATGGTATAGTTCTGATTTAGAAAACGTTTGTGTAATAAGCTTATTTATTTCCTGTTTTCTCAGATCATTCCCTTGCTCTTATTCACTATATTCTTTTGCCCTAAAGAAATGGAAACTAGTTGTAGAATAGAAACAGAGTAGTAACAACATTAAAGAGGTTCAATATATAGAAATGTTATTAAGAGTTCTGCTGACAGTGCTTTCTGATTTTGCTAACGTCTAAACTTTCTAGTTGGAAGAAACAAGTCACATACCTAAGGCAACTTACTGCAATGTTACCATATTTTATTGACAGATCATTGCTTTCTTGATATAATTTGATACCTGAATGTTTTAAATTTAGAAACCATGATTTCTGTTTGCATATTTTTCTTCATTTTCATATTTCTTAGGTAAATGTGTTGTATTAGGTAAATGTGAGTGCATACATGTGTGTGCAAGTGTTTGTTATAGTGATTGCTTGTGCATGTCCGTTGGTGTGTTTTCCTTATCACTGTATTGCAGTTGCTTTATACACAGCTTAAGAGTTGGAGGAGTGAGATACTGAAGATGATTTTCAGGAGGAAATGATTTGAAGTCCTTAAGAGTTGGGGGAGTGAGATACTGAAGATGATTTTCAGGAGGGAATGATTTGAAGTCCTTAACAGTTGGGTGAATAGATCTGCATCCCCCATTCCAAGTCAGATCTTCATGTTTCACGGCCTTGGTCAACTTTCAGATAACAAAGCCTACAGGCTGTTTCCAAAGAGGAGGTGTGGGCTCCATGGTGACTGTGGACTTGGAGTGGCACCTTGCGTAGATGAATGCAAGGTGTTTTATGTGTTTGTTCTCTTAAGGTGTTCTTGTGAGGAAACCTATGGGCCATTAGGACACATCCTTCCTCTCTCAGGTGTCTCCATCTCCAGGAGCAACAGTCTTACAATCTAGGTGTTTTTAAATGGGAAGCTCAAAAATACTGTCCATTTTGTAGAATTTCATATCTTCTCTCCAGTCTGACTAGATCATAGCTGTTTAAGGTATGAGGTTTTGTGGATTTATTCTCTATCATAGTAATCATCTAAGAATTACGTAGTTTGATGAAAGCGGATATTTAAATCTTTTATTATAAGTTATCAAAGTTGGCTGTTTTCATAAAGTAACTCCAACTGTTTTAATCTCCACAACCCTTTTGCTCTATGTAGATAATTGATTAATACTTAAATAGAAATAGTTTTGGGTTTTTTTTGCTGATTGAGATCATTGTCTTTACCAGCATTCCTTTATAGAACACATGGATATTTAAATGATTAAATGCTCCAACCCCAAAGGCATTTTAAAGGTAAAGAATCTTGACTTACAGTTTGCTGAATCCACAAATGTTTCCATTAATTTCCTTATAGATTTCTTCTTATTGAAGCTGGGTAACTAGATATTCATTGTTCATTTATGAAATACCTACTATGTTAAGAGACAAATTTGTGGGGAAGAAAGCTATTTAACATACAACCAGCATATAAGTAGACTTAGTTCCTTCTTCTGTGCTATTATATCCAAAGTTCTGTGCTATCTAGTGGAAAGCAAGACAAATACTCTGCTTCAAGAAATTTATAACTTGGAGTTGATTGAAGAGGTGTTAATATGGAAGAGTAGTAGACTGGTTAAAAACTACATGAACTATACAAGATACATAAAGTGCCCTTTCCATGTAGAGAAAGAAGTTCTGCATCAGGAAAGGTATGAATGTGGCTGTGGGTAAAATGAGACTTCCTGTGGCCAGGATTCTCACCTGGCCCTGGTTGACTAGCTCACTGCACACCTATGGGCAATACATTGCTGTTGACTCTATATAAAGAGCTCCACCCAGTGGTCTGCACATGACACGGTGGCACGGCTACAAGGCTGCAGAAGAGCAGAGCAGAGGCTGGAGTGGTGGCAGCACCGAGGACAGAGGCCCAGAGGATGGCTGTGCAGGACGACTGTGCAAAGAGGCCTAGAGGACGGCTGTGTGGGACAATTGTGCAGAGAGGCCCAGAGGATGGCTGTGCGGGACAACTGTGCAGGCAGAGAGGCCCAGAGGACGGCTATGTGGACAGAGGGGCCCAAAGGCAGAGACTGGCTTGCTGCATGCCAACTCGCTCTGAGTGAATGGGATTTTAGTCACTGATCTGCCACCTGGAAATAAAGTTGGATATAACCCTTTCACCCCAAGAACGTTTTGCTGTCAATTTCTTTGGTCACATGGAATCCATAACGAACTTGCCTGGGGCTGAAACCCATTGGCAAGACAGTGGCACTTCGGAGTTCAGGTGAAGTTCTGCCCCATTTGCGCCACTGATATACATGGGTAAGTACACAGTCACTAAAGAGGAGCTGGTTTGGTGCCAGATCTTGCCAGCACAGAGAGGAATTCACTGGCCACATTATTCTGTGTGCTGATGCTATTTATTCTCTTCTTTCTATGAATAACCATTTCTTGTTCTTGTTTTTTATCCTTTTAAAGTCTGTATTGCTTATGGTTTCTTTTGCCAATGGAAGAAACATGGGATAATGCAGTATTTATATAGATCCTAGGGCAATTTTCATTCCTATAGCGAGAGGAAAGTGAATGCTTTAATCTTCAAAATACAGGAAGTTCCCCATCTTGCAAAGAAGACTATTTCAGAAGTTCATTTGTAAAAAAATACATCTCCCTTGAAACAGTGTTCTTGAGAGTTGATTCTCAGACTAGCACAAAAAGGCTTACTAATAAACCCATAATAAAGCTGAGAACCTATATTTATGTAGCTGCAATAGCATGGTGATATTGCAGCACAGTAATATCATAGCTCACAAGATTTATACATAATGTGATTATTACAACATGTAGTGGAGAACAATATTCTTGCAAATGTATAGAATTTAAACTGTATTTCAGGTCCGCTACCTTTTTATGGACTTATTGAGAGCCTGTGATACTTATTAGCAAACGTGTTTCAGTTTCCCAGTTTGAATTCCAGGTGAATACCTCCCTGCCATGTCCATGGCAGCCCCTTAGCCAACTAACCTGATGGCAATCAAGTAGCTCTGGAAATGCTCTTGCCCTCCAGGTGTCATCCTTTTGAGCAGAGTGTAGGCTGGCTTCTCATGTAGAGGGACCATTCACAAGTCAGATGTTCATAACCCAGAGAATGCTTGCATGTATTTTGTATGGCCAGATGGTTTAACTTAATATATTTTATTCTGAGCCCTCCCAGTTTCAAGCATGACAGCATATTCTTTTAGGCAACTTACCATCACCTATGTTCATGACTGAAAAGCTGAAAACATCCCCCTTTAATGGATGAATCATAATTCATCTACCTTGCAGTTGGCTGCATAGATTTAGTGAGCTGTCGCTTAGCAGGACTGTGTTTTATTTTTTACCACCTGTAACATGTGAATGGTAATAATTGTGGGTTCTTCAAGGTACTGTATTTCCTTTCTGCTCATGGACAAGAGCTTATTTTTTGGCCTCTTTCCTTTTCCAGAAGAGGCCAACTTCCTGGTAATATTTGCCAGATATAGTTCAAGGAATTTAATTAAAAATAGCATAAATTATTAATCTATATCAATGTTTCTTGATGTATAGATTGGTTTCAGTAAGCCAAAAAAGGATAATCAGTGGAGACTGAAATAAGAATTAATTTCTTGTTACTGAATGTATACACTGGCTTCCACATTTTCTCTCAATAAATCCCCCTCATCTTTGGTGGAAAACCCCTTCCTCTTAACTAATCTACATTGTGTTTCCCTCTCTTGACTGAGGGAAATCAGTCTCCTAGCAACCTGAACCCATGGAACAGGTGCTTCATTAAAAGACTGTGGTTAAATGTTGGGTAAACTAGCAGTGATTGCTGGATAAGAAAAGTATGTTGATACTTGGTCAGGCCTTAACAGAGGAGCCCCTCACCTATGTTTGATCAAGCTCTAAACTGTAAAGATAGGCTTTCTGTGGAGGAGGCATGCAGCACAGTGGAAGAGAACCCTTTGCTTCTATAGGGAATTGTGGTTCCATATTCTAAAGCATGAGTCATGGATGTCTTTATGATTACACATCCCTTCTAGCATACGAGGAATAAACTTTAGAAAAAAGGAAGTTAAGAGAAAACAGAAGTGTGAATAACTGCTAATGGTGCTCTCTCTGGCTCCATTCCGTCTGCCATTTCATCATACATAAAGGGGGTAGTTCAGCAATTCCTTTCCTGGCAAATAAGTGGCAACATATGTTTGAAACAGTGAGTGGAAACTATAGGGAGAAAATGACAGGCATATGGCAATAGGAAGGCAAGGGAAAATTTGTTGCCCTAATGTTAGCCACATAATTGGTATGCTCTTCCATAGAAGGGCTGTTCTTTTTTAGAAGTCTTCATGCCCCATTAGTACAGCATTTCTGTGTGTAGAAGGGTATATATTTTGTTTTTTCATGCATGGCTGCCACCTTAAGCTGTTGTCATTCCATACAGAGGTAATGAGAGAAAGATTCTCAAAGGGGAAAGCCAGGAAATAGGATGCTTCAAGTAGTAAAAACAAAAAGTGGAGAAGCACTTAAGAATAATCATTTTGAAGAACTTAGAAAAGAGGTGTAGGCACCAAATTACTGTCTTCAGGCATGCTCTTTAAATGATCATTCTGTAATAACAATGTTTATGATTTATTTGTTGCATAGCAACTAAATCTTTGTTCAAAAGTTGAGATTCCACAAGTGACCTTAAAGGGCAAGGATTTGATGGTTTTGATCCCCAAACTATGCATTAATCAATATTTGCCTTGTAACAAAATGAAAGCACAATAATTTAGTTTGGAAAAATAATTTCCTTAAGAGAAAAAAAGCCTGCGTATACTAAGAGCACTGATGCTCATTTTCAGTTGTACATACAAGGCTAATAAACAGGAAATGTGTTTTAAGTCTCTAAAATTTAATTATATAGCCTATTGTTATCCTGGAGAAAAATACTAAAGACAGGCATAGTTTGTTTCTTAGAACAATTTTTTTTTGCTTTGTTTGCTCAGAAATGATTATGACAGGATATTATCAGCCTTTTTCCTTCTAAGATTTAATTAACTGCTTAATAAGACATACTTTAGTTCAGATTTTGGGAAAAAGTTGGTGTTATTAAGTTGGGCTTGGACAATGAATAATATACATTAGCATGACTAAAGGACTTAGTAATATGTATATATATAGATTTAAACATATATCAAAGCTGTAAAACACAAAACATTCTGTACCTTCCCTCTCAATATCCTGCTTTATCATCATTGGCATAATTGGTGGATTTTCTTTTTTTTACATCTAGTCCCATGCTTTAAAAATGGATATATCTGGGAAGATAATCTAAACAAAATGTTTTATTTGTAGTCAGAGATTTCTATATATATTTACATCTATAATAAAGCAGGACATGACAGAGAGAAGATATAACTAAGCTTTATAAGGCCTGCCCACTACCAATTTTTGTACTGCCCACAAGCTACGAATAGCTTTTACACTTTTAAATAGTTGGAAATTATCAAAATAAGAATAATATTCTATGATATGTGAACATTATATGAAATTCAAATTTTTGTCTCTATAAAGTTTTATTGGAACACGGTCATACCCATCTGCTTACATATTATCTGTGACTTCTTTTCTGTTACAACAGCAGAATTGAGTAGTTGCAACAAGACCATCTGGTCCACAAAGCTTAAAATGTTTACTGCCTGACCCTTTACAGAAAGTTTGCTGACTTTCTGTAAAGTCCTGTAGCTTTGGCAATAAATATAGTTTTAAAAAAAGCAAAAATAAGGCAACTAAAAGTTTGGTTTTATATATATCAACAAGTTTTATTTGCCTAACACCAAATTTTGAATTTTCTGTATTAGTTCTTTTTAAAATCTTGAATAGTTTGAATAGTTTATATTCTCTGATGATTAATATAATTGCCAAGACAATGGATGCCTTTTGGTGAAGTATCTAAGTGATGTGTATTTGAGGGGAAATCTAGAATAGTTAAAGTAGAAAACCAGTTTTGTTCCTAATGGGAAGCAATGAGATTCTAATCGGGTTACATTTAGTTTCCTATTCTCCTCTCATAACACTTTATTATTTTACATTGCCCAGGAAGATGATGTCCAGGATGGGTAATGGGGATTATAATGGGATTCTGTAGGAGATTACCCTCACCCAATAATGTGTCAAAGCTTTATGCTTAAATGTATATGACAAAACAAACCACCGTGGAAGTATCCAGTGCTCATGACTAAATGAACTTTCCCTCATCTCTCATCACCATGAATTATTAAGGATTGACTGTATTAAGATATCCTACCTCCTATTGGGTTCTTCATACTGATAATTAGATTTTATATTCTAGCTTTTTTTTTTTAGTTTTTAGTTCCTTGAATTAGCCATCAAAATGTATTTCTAAATAGACTTAATTAACTTATCAGATGCTCAAAAAAAAAAAAAGAAAACATTTGAAAGAAACCTTGTTTTCAAGTTGCTTATTTCAGGGTTTAGATGTAATACATTATTATTTTTGTTGGCATTTTTAAAAGGTTGTTAGGAAAAAGAAGCTGTATTTCTGTATTGTAGTTAGCATTATTTTTAGAGGTGTGTTGTAATTATATGGAATGAGAGGTACTTCAAATAAGTTGTTCTACATGGAATTACACAATGCCAGGGTCTATTTTGCTCTGATTCCTTATGTCTAATCTTATTCTCTCCTAAATCTCTAACTTTAAAAACAGAAAGCTAAGAACAGCTAAACAAAATTTTTCTGTTGTAGTGACAAATATCTAATAGATGGACTTCTGACATGTATTCACTCACAACATAAAAATGTATATGCATTTTTCTTACCATCCTAGTAGTTTTGTTTTGTTTTAATGTGATTTGGACTATCACACCAAAATATCAGAAGATACAATTAAATGAGATATATTCCATGAACATTGAATCTGAGTCCAAAGCTCTCATAGAAGTTTAGGTACATTTCAAGCTACTCTATTATTAGGTGACTATTAATACAGTATTAATACAAATCAGATTTCTGTTGGTGTTTCAAATTACCTGAGAAGGGCTGAAAACATAGAAAAAGATATAACAACTCTTTTTTATTTAGGACTTTACAGATGGCTGCAATCGATGTGCTTTGATTATATTAGATGGATATTTTATGTGTGTATTTATTTAGAGGCTTAACCTAGGAACTTGTTCTTGTCATCTAAAAATATTTTCTGAAAGAAAGTAGTTCCTGGTGTTCGCTGATAGTTATTTTGCATCACATAAAAAGTCTGTTCAGTTTTATTTTTAGCAGACATTTGGTTATAGTTTTCAGAAGCACATTACTATTTTCCAATACTAAGTTATTTGCAGGTGTTTTGGTAATTTCTTACCATGATACATCTCATAGCCTTTACGAGCGTTACTAATGCACTAGAGTTAAAAATGGAAATCATAATTTACGATCATATAGGAAATATTCCACTTAATTCTATCTATAAGGAAATTCTCCCTGAATTAAGTTGACTATATAATTAAAATAATCAAAAGTTATGGTATATAAAGGTTTTAGGTTTTTGTGAAATCTGTGTGGCAGCTGTTATGATTAGTGCCGTTGCTTTTTTCCAGCAATTTCCTAGCCTCTATTGCATTGTTCAACAAAATGTTTCTTAGGTAAAGCCTGAGGAATAACATATAAGGTACACTGTTCCTGAAATTGTTGTTATGGACATTTAGACTCCCACCTCCATCTTGACTGTGACTCTGCCTTGGTAGTCCACCTTAAGGGCATCTTTTCCTCAGTGCATATTAACATCTTTACTTGGTACACATTAGCAGGGCTCTGGAGCCAGACTCTCTGCATTTCGTCTTGAGTTCACCGTTTAACAATTGTATAACCTTTCTGTGCTTCTGTTTACTCGTCTATAAAATGGGGATAATGAGAGTACTTTCCTCATAGGGTTGTGGTATTAAATGCATTACAGCCTGTAAGTGCATAGAGTAGCACGTACACATAGTAAGGATTTTATTAGTTAGCTCTTATGTATTCCTGAGATGCCATCTGTGGTGTTCTGGCTGCATTAGACCTTTGAAACCCTGTAATTCTAAGGTCAGATCCAAATTGGCAGTGTTTTAGGATGAAATAAATATAAATTCATGAAAGCTTTTTGAAAAGTTAGAATGTAACACATCTAGAATGGTGTTTGGCATATAGGGTTTCAGTAGATATTTATAAAATTAATGAGTTAAAAATTAAAAATATTATCCATATATGATGGTGCTAACATTTTCAAAATTCAGAATGAATGAATTCTGGAAATGAAAGCCATTGAACTCTTCTTAGGTTTAGGAGAGATCATTCAGCTCTCATCTGTGTTAATGAAGTATAAATAGCGAAGATGGTGATGATGAGGATATGAATGACAACTAATATATATACCAGGTACTTACTGAGTGCAGAATACTATTCTAAACACTTTATATTTACTTAGAATAGTTCATTTAATCTTCACAGCAACCTATAAGGTTGGTGCTACTATTACCCCACTGAATAGGTGAAAAACTGAATCTGAGAGGTTTTAAATAACTGGATTCAAATGTAGAAGTTTGGATCCAGAATCCATGCTCTTAACTCTGTGTTATAAATAAGCTATAATTTCATAACAGCCATTTAGTACAACTTTATTTTTTCCACTTATTGTTTATCAGAACATCAATAAGGAACCAAAGGTGCTGATCATTGCCTAACCCTACCTTTTTCTGCTGTCCCATGCAAGTCTAAAGCACTGATACTCAAACTGAGCTGCACACTGGAATTACCAGCACTTTTGATGCTTAGATCTTAGAGATTCTGACTTAGTTGGTGTGCCCTAGGCATTGGGATTTTTAAAAGTCCCTCTGGTGTTTCCAGTATCTAGTAAAGTTTCACTGGTCTAAAGGAAAATAAATTGGTTTAGGCCCTAGAGCATTCCTGTGGGGGATTAGCATGAAAGCTGTAGGACCTGGACCCTGGAGCATCCAGGAGTTGAAACTCAAGCCAGTTTACGTTGCTTCTTGTTGAGAACTGCTTCCTTTGCATTCAGGCAATTCTGCGTGGAAATACTGGGCAACAGTGGGTTTAAGGGGATTTTTACCAGGGATTAAGTTGTATAATTATGCTTTTAATTTGTTGTAAAAAAAAATCAAGTAAGTTTTGCATTGCTTTAGTCATGGGACTTTATGCAGCCATTGAAAATTTTCAGGAAACTTATTAAAAAAAAATGGCTACAAGTAGAAATAGGATCATACCTTCCTTTGGGGTTACCAACTTATTGCTCCAATGAGAAGAGCAGCCTGACTTTACGAAAGTGTTTAGTAAAATTGATATTTATTTCAAATGTTTATGGTTTATCGTTTCAGAAGATTAATTCCAAATCCTCAAAAATGTAGTGACAAGCAATTACTCATTTTAGCTCATGTCAAAACAATGCGCTTTTGTAATTTTTCTGTCCCTGGGGAAGCTATTAAACACTAAACAAAATGCCTCAGAATGAAACTGATTGAGTGTTTTAAATTAGGTACTTCTTGGCTATTAACCAAATGTTTGGGAGAACTCAGTGTACATCAAGACCTGTGATTTGCTCTGACAATGATACTACACAGTTTATGATGCATAAATATCAGTGGTGTGTGTTCTAAATTTAAATAGTCAAACAATGCTCAGTCTTTTTGCATAAACAATTTGTGTAACTCTACTCTCAGCCAAGTGATTTTTTCTTTGTTAAACTCTGGACAGGATATACTTAATGGATAAGGTATTTTCATCTGTGTTTCTTATTGATAAATTATCCTTTTGATAATTAGCACAAATTCCAACAAGCTTAAGAATAGTTAACCTATGTATGTATATATATTTTAAGATAAGTGTATTTGTTTCTGTGTAAGTAGTAGCACATATCTCGTCCCCAGTAGAGCTTATCATGTGTTTTGCATGTAGTTGCTACATAAAATACACGTGCAGCTGATGGTAATGATACCGATAAAACATAAAGAGAGGCTTTTCATTATTTCCTGTGGTTTGGAGATGCTATATGAGGTCTTTTAAGAATCAGTGTGAAGCTAACTACATTTTATTTCTTAGAAGCAAAATATTTAAACGATTGGCTTGCCTTCACCAACCTCCTAAGTAAAAAGGATATTTTCAATGTTAGACATTTTTAAGAAACACTTTTATCAGTTTAATTAACTCTTAATATTAGTAACCCAGACGTTCTTAGTACCCTGCAGCATTTTTTGAGTAAGCAGTTGGGAGCATGGTCTCCTGACAACCACAAATATGGGGTCACTCATGACAGTTTGTCTCACACCCTGCACCTTGCAAAGAGTAGGTACTTAATAGATACTTGTTGAATTGAACAAATGTTCTACTCATAGTCATCTGTCTCTTATGTGATAAGAATCAATTTCTTCAGATGCAGTTCCATGAGAGGTCATGGAAAAGGTAGTGAACATCAGATACCTCAGGGTGATTCTATAACATGGTGATAATCATTCTTAAGGAAATTATCCTGATACATAAGGGTATGTAGCTATCAGCCCATTATAAGAGGGCAAGTGGAGTGAAGAGTGGCAATTCAAATTGCATCTGAAAACTATAGTTTTGATCCAGGGAAGAAGCCTTGTAATATAGGCAGTTACTACCAGTAGACATTGGACTGCCAGAAGGGTTAGCAAGTCAACAAAATGCTTGTTAGGAAGGGACTCACACAAATCAATAGCATGGTCTTATTTTTTATTAAAAATTCAGCATATCCATATGTTCTCCACCATTCTAGTTACCTGTCCTGAAAAACGTTTAACCAAGTTTGGAGATTTCACACAAGTGCAAACAAAATGGTATTGAATTGGCTTCCATGTGCATACAGCAAAATTTTAGATTGTAAATTGCAAAGATTGAAGTGAAAAAAGGACATGATTAAAATCGGTGAAATCATAGGCTCTCTGGCAGCGCAAATACACTCTTGTTCACTCAAACCTAAAACTGTTAGAATCAGAGTCTTGAAGAAGTGCCTTTACTCAAAGAGCAGTGCTGCTAGAGGCTGTAATCGCCTCATGGTTAATATAGACAAATATTCCAACTGCTGGGTTCAGTTCACCTCTCTGCATATTTCTAGCTCTGTTTTTAGGCACCTTGTTAATCTTCCCAGGCCTGTTTCTTCATCTGTAGTATGCTACTAATAACATTATCTATTTGTAGCATTGTTAGGGGGATTAAGGGTCAAGTGAAAAGCACTTTAAACAGTGGCAGACATATAGGAAACACTGTGTGTTTGTGTGTGTATGTGCGTGTGTGTGTGTGTGTGTGTGTGTATACACGTACTTATTTTAAAGCATTTACCTTATTGGATGGGCTAAAAAATTTTTGTAGGTTTAGAAGAATTTGGTAGACTTAGGGAAGAAATCCAAAATTGGCTAGTAAGAGTAATTCATCCTTTAAGTTTACATCCTCACAGACTCCTTCCTACATGCTTCCTTGGCAGCCACCAACAGAGATGGGGACCCTGGGCTAGCTGGATCAGTGACCAGTCACGGAATAGTTTCTGTTTTTACTAGGATCCTTCACAAAGAAGCACTACACAATGTTCCCTTTCTTATTCCCAGGCTGAAATGATAAAACTATTGTCCCCTGCTGCTTCTTTTACTTGTACTAATTTGTCCTAAATGAGAAACTCTTCATTTGGTAATAGACGAGTATGGCTTCAAGTAATAGAAAAAAAGCCCAAGGTAATTGAGTTAAGCAAGATCTTTGGCCAGGAAAAGTAACTATTGAGATACACATCTATTTTTCCAAGCAAATGCTCCTGCTTGGAGAATGTGAGTGGGCCTTAATCTGCTTCCTGGCTTGCGGGTTGCCCAGTTTTCAGACAAGCGCTTTACATTTCTGGCAGCAGTAAGTGTGCTGAATGCTTTTGTTATTGTTGCTCTTAATGATATGTATGTGGTTTTTATTCTCACTATAAACAAAGGTCTTTAAGAACCATAGCCCAGACTATTTCACTGTTAGAATGTGCTTATTTTGTTACTACAGTCAATTGCTAGTAGTTTTGTTCCTAATCGTGGATAGATCTTTCAATAGGGAGAGAAAACATTGCTTTCCAATTAAGTATTTATAACCACTTTAGTAGTATAACCTGCCTGGTAAAAATTTATTCAGTTTCTATCAAGGCAGTGTTTTGGGCACTGATATGGTTCAATGACCAAATTAAAATAGGACCTTAAAAAATATACTTAATATGCTCCTTTAAAATAGGATAGTTCATTAAAATGAAGTCAAAGAGCCTTCCAAGCATTAATTTTTGCTAGTGTGACATCTTCCTATTCCAAACCTAGGAAGCCTAGAGGTTTCCTTACTTTTCTTTTACAATTTTTTCCCCTTTTCTTAATGGTTGCTTATTGCTTCTTAGTCAGCCTGAGACTCATACTTATGTTAACTCCCATTCACAATCTTCAGTGACTCCCTCCTTGCCGCCCATGCCCACTTGTTTTTTCTGGGCCTTGGCTCTATTTGTCATCTCTTGTTCCAGCATCTTCAGTCTCAGTTGGCTCTTTTCTCTCAATTACACTGTTTTTACAAGTGACCAGCCTCTCTCTTCCCTTCTAGTCCCTGACAAACTTCTTGAAAGGACATTACCACATTCAGTGTATGTGTATTTCACCACCCTCTTTGGATCCTTGAAATTGGGCTCCAGCACCTGCCATTCTGGTGAAACTATTCTCTCAGCGGTCATTGGTGACTTCATCAACCAAGTGCTTCATCCTCTGCTACTTCCCTACTGTATTAACTACCCACTCCTTGAAATTCTCCCCTTGGCTTCTAAGACATTAGGCTCACCAAATCCTCTTCCTAGACTGCTTCTTTTCTACCTTCTTTGATAGTTTATCCTCCTTTTTTTCACCCTCTGAAGGTTTGCATTTGTCCTTTGCTTTCTATACTACTTACTCAGTGGTACTCTAATCTACTTCTACTGTTTTAACTTTCCCTTCTGATGATAAAGTTCCCAAATCTTTATCTTTAGCCACTGAGGTCCAGGTAGTCCCACTGATATGGTTACCTCCTAGATGTCTCACCAGTTTCTCAAGCACAACATTCCAAAGCCAAACTCATCTGCCTTTCTCAGTCTTCCAATTGCTCTCATTAAGAACAATCTTCTTGTTACCAAGGCTCATAACAGTTGCTGAGTCCAGTCATTTCTACCTCTTGAATCTTCAGAATGTGTAACATACCTTATTTCACAACTCACAAGCATTATTTTTCTCTTTTATGGAGGTATAATTTATATTTATAATGTGCACAAATATTAAATGAACAGATTGTTGAGTTTTTAGATATGTTAGATACCTGTGTAAACTCTATTTAAACCAAATATAGACTATATCCAAATCAGTAGCAGGCCTCCTTTATGCCACCTTTCAGTTGTTATCTCCTTTATTCCTTAAAGGTAACCACCATTTTGACCTCTATTATCATAAATTAATTTTTCCTATTTTGAACTTCATGTAAATGGACTCTAATATTAATGGAAATTCAACTAAATACAAATGGAATTTACATTCCACTAGAAATATATGCAAGTTCTGGTTGTTCTACTTCCTCATCAACAATTGATATTGTTCTTTTAATTTTAGCCTTTCTGTAAGGGCTGTAGTAGTATCTCATTATAGTTATAATATGCATTTCCCTGATGATGGATAATGTTGAACTGCCTTTTCATGTGCTTATTTGGATATCCTCTTTCATGAAGTTCTCTTAAATCTTTCCCTTTTTTACATTGGGTTATCAGTCCTTTTTTTTATTGATTTGTAGTTCTTTATATATTTTGGATATTAGTCTTTTATTACAAACATGCAGATCTTTTCTCCTAATCTGTGGCTTGCATTTTCAAAAATCTGATTGTTACTGTATTTTGATTAACAGAAGTCACTAATTTTAATAAAGTGTAGTTTATTAATCTTTTATGATTGGTAAATCATAAAAGTCTTTTTTTGTCCTTTTTGAAAAACTTTACCTTCTTCATGATAAGATAAACTGAGGCACAGAGCAGCTAAGTAGTTTGTAATATGATTGTGGCAGACTGTTAATTGTCTTTAAAATATCAGTTGGCTTTTTCTTCTTGGGCATATGGCTGCCCAACCAGACATTCTGGTTTTCCCTGTACTGAGATGTGGATATGTAACCTTGGATTAGATCAGTGGAATGTTAATAGATGAGATGGTCATCTCCAACTTGAAAGCAAGATACCATTCATGTATTTCACCCTTCTCCTCCACCTTCTCCTTAACCCCCCATGCACTGTAACAAAGACATAGTTGGATTTTCCCCCTTGATCATATAGATGAAGACAACACTTAGAGTGGTCTCATGGAGCAGAACTCATTTAAGTTTAAATCATATTTTTAATTATTTAATAATAAAGGTAGCTCAAATACTACCTTTTCCTTGAAGCCATTCCTAATCCCTTATTAATGCTTCTTCCTTTCTACCACCTGAATGCTTTTCTGCTGCCCAGGACAGGAAACATTTGTTTGGTCTAGTGCCTGGCACATGGTAAGCACTCAGTATTTAGAAATAAGAGAATAAATAAACTAATTATAAGTGAATTTTTTAGGAGCTAAAACTGTGTATTTAAAATTGACCTGGTCATACAATGAGTGTAATTTAGTTGGGAATTTAAGTTCTCTCTCCACACTGATTCTGTGTCTTCTGTACTGTGACATTCTGATTCAGCAGTTCTGAATCAGCAGATTTGCTGTGCTGTATCATTTTTGTCTTCCATAACACAGCCCATGCAGCTGGGTATCTTCATACTAATTGCTGACATAGTGTGACCATGACCTTATTTGACCCTTCAGCAAACAAGACCTTTCTGATTGCTATGTAGTGAGAAGAGGTTCACATGGAAATAGAGATGCTATTTTCTATTTGGAGCAGATGATTTGACTTAAACAACTATGTAACAGCTGGCTTTGCTCATGTTCTCTTGGCATCTTATAAGAACATATGAACCATATTTGAGATGCCATTGTGTCCCTACCTCCACATGCCACAGTTAGAGATTCTGATTCAGTATGTTGAGGGTTGGGCCCAAAAATCTGCAGTTTTAGACAGTTCCCCTGGCAACTCTGATGATCACTTAATTTTGGGAACCACTGGAAGTAAAGTGTTAAGAGCTCAGAATCGGAAGTCAGATAGATCTGAGTCCTAATTCTTCTCTACAAGTACTAGTATGTAATTTGGGGAAAGTTACATTGTATCTTTAAGCTTCAGTTTGATACCTGAATGTTATGTGGACAAGAACTGTGAAAAGATTTTGACTTTAAAAGATTATTAGGAGGATTAAATGAGAGTCCATCTCAGATGCTCAGCACAGTAACAGTAAACATTCAGTAAAATATAACTGTTGTTACTATTACTATCACTAATTATCGGTTTCTTTATAAGGGATCTTTCTAAAGATTTTGTATAGAATGTACAAAATAAAATCTATCTCTACATAAAAAGGATTCATGTTGTGTGTGAGTATGCATGGTCTTTTCTATTAATGGCTTGTTTCAGACATTTAATTAAAGTTCTGACCCCAGTTCCTCTTCATGAATAATTTACCGATTAGCCACTCTGTGTTTTTTTTTTTAATTATTGCGGGGCTATTACTGTGTGTGTGTGTGTGTGTGTGTGTGTGTATTACAAAAATATGCTTACCTGGAAAATTTAAGAACTGAATGCTGAATGTTCTATTGCAGCATTTCTCAAACAAGTAGATCATTAACATGTTATAATTTGGGGGACTAGAAGTTAAGACTGGGTTAGAGAAAAGCAGAGACCCACCGATTTTAAGTTCTGGCTTCTTATAAAATTTTCTTTCTGTTCAAAATGAGAGAATGGAGCAGAGGTAATCTGTGCTAGGGCTTGGTGATGCTATCTACAAAATAAACTGAGTCTTGATGTGTGTGTGTGTTCCATATATCTATGGAGGAGTGATGTGGAACCCTTGGGGCAGGAGGGAGGGACTGAGAATGGGGAAAGTCATGGTATCAAAAGGTTTTAGGGCCACTCCCTTGGACCTAGTTATTTGTTAGGAATTTATGCCCAAGAGTAATAGTGAACAATGGAAAGTTAAATTTTTAACAGAAACACTCTTTCATTGCAGGGGCAAGAAGATTTCTTTTAGGTAAAGGAGAAACTCCAGGGCAAGAGAACAGGAGAAATCACCTAAGAGTCTTCTTTGCATAAAGAAGTAATACTACTGTTAAGTACAGGATGTCAAAAAAAGAATATATAATCTTTGGGTTCATGCATTATATACCTTTAATCTTAGATGGATTAAAAAGTCTATCACACTGCAAATTTTAATTTACTCTTATAACAATTTACAGTTGCTATCACTTCTAGTTTATTTAGATAACTTTGACTTATATTTTGCCACAGTTTGATTCCATTTGCATTCCACTTACTGTTGAACTATCAGATTGCCTGGAAAGTAGGCGATGAGAGTCATGGTATACAACTCTTTCACTTTAGTAAACCCATCACAGTTAAGAGTTCATTTATCATTGTCAACAAACATCTGTTGTCATCTCATCAGAATGGATGAGAAGTTTTAGTTCTTGGGGCAAGAAGCATATTTAGAACTGAAATTTTAATTAAAAATTGATTAAGGGCTTCATTTTGGGGTCAGATTACCTTCATTGCTCTTTCCAGTATTAACATTCTTAGTTATCCAGAACCCATGAAAATCTCACTAGAGTTGGTTTATGTGTAATTTCTACTCTTTGACTCATATGAACTTAAATCTTGTCTTAAAACCTGTATGGATTTCAGAGGCTTAGAGAGGATCAAAAAGCTATAAAAATTTAAATAATTTCATCCAGTGAGCTTGTTTACCTAAATGTGTCATCAAACTTCTCAGTTTTCTGGTTAGAAAACCAGTTTGGGACAGGCTGACTCACACTGTCGACTGATAGAATGCAAACACATTCAGAATTCTCCTGGCGAGACTAATGCAACAAAAACAAGAGTTCTGTGAGCTTTTGGAGGTGAAGTGTTTCATTTCTCTAATAAATCTTCCTATCACTAAAAGCTTTCAAAAGAAACAAACAATAATCTTCACAGTTGTTAGGTGCTGCATGAAATGGCATAGACATACTACTGTACCCAATACCCCTTGACACTCTTTTTTCATTTTCTTTTTCTTTTTTTCACTTTGAACCTTGGTCTTCTTCCCTAATCTGCCTATTTACTTTTTTGTTTTTCATAATTGAAGTATAATTTTTGATGTCAATGGTGACGGTGAGGGGTTAGGTTCAGGGGCCAGGGTTAGGGTTAGGGTTAGGCTTTTGGTAAGGTATACGGGGAGGCTAGGGTTACAGTTAGAGTTAGGATCAGGGTTTAATGTTAGGGTGAGGGTGAGATTGAGGTTTAGGGTTAATATAATATAAATATTTAGGTTAATATAATGTAAATATTAGTTTCAGGTGTATAACATAGTGATTCAACCTTTGTATACATTGTGAAATGATTATGTCAGTAAGTCTAGTTACCATTCATCACCATACAAAGTTAATACTATATTATTGACTGTATTTCCCATGCTGTAAATTATATCCCCATGACTTGTTCATTTTATAACTGGAACATGTTATAACTTCTTGATTCCTTACATCCATTTCACCACCCTGGTCCCTCAAGCCTTCTGGCCACCACCAATCTATTCTCTGTATCTGAATCTGTTTTGTTTTGTCTCTTTTTGTTTGTTTGTTTTTTATATTCCACATGTAAGTTAAATCATGCAGTATTTGTCTTTCTCTGATTTATTTTACTTAGCATAAAACCATCAAGGTCCACCCATGTGTCACAAATGGCACCCCTTGCCATTCTTAAAGGAAATAATTTTTAAAGGTAATCTGGGAAGTATTAGTAGATATTATTTATCCCCATATGTAAAAAAAACGTTTTCTGGGTTTATATTTCACTTTTGACCCTGAGGTCTCAAATTCTTTGTCCAAAGCTTACCCATATTCTTCTCAATTGGTCCTTGTTCAAGGAAGGTAGATGACAAGGATATTTCTGCCCATTGTGCAGATGGAAACATCACAGAATTCAAGTTATTTTTATATTAAGTTTGCTCAACATATCTGGGACCAACTCAAAAGATGGCCAAAGACAGTGATACTCTTTAAGTAAGGTTAGCTGAGTAGTTCTTTTCAAGGATGTAAGTATGGAGATTGTAATGTCTTCTTGTCTTCTTGGCAGAGCTCAGGGTGCAGTCAGATAGGTGCTCCTCTTCCTTTCTCTGCCAGTTAGTTATATCTAATGTTATTTGTTCACATGTTGCTGTAATTAACCAATTTTAGGTCAGGCAAAGGGGATTAGGTAGCATACTACAGACTCACACCTCCCTTTCTGGGATTTAGGATGAAATGAGATATATTTTTCCATTTACTTTAGTCAAATGAACACATACTTCTCCAATTCCATTTTGCTGTAAAGCTAAGTCTTTATCAGGAAGTTGTACAGTAATGGGTAATATGGAATCCATTTCTGAAGAGTCTTACTCTTTTTTGGCATTTTGCTTATAATAGTAGTTATCTGGTTGTTGTTGTTAACATTATTATTATTGTTATGTTCTTTCTGAATTTGACTCTAGACAGACTAACACAATGCTCTGTGGATGCTGTAGAGGCTCTGACAAACTACCAATGTGGGTGAAGATTTTTCTGCATGACAAATTTCCCTTAGGCTCAGGATAAAGGGGAAACCTTGAAAAATGGTGCACAGCATGTGCACACACTGGCCCTAATGTACTCATCCTCAACAGAGATTTAATTCCACAAACTCATCTTTTTCATTCATTTGTACCTACAAGTGCAGTATTTTGCCTGGAGTACCCTTTCTCCTCTTCTCCACCTGGTTAAGAGTCTGTGCACTTCAAGCTAATTGCTCCTTGCTGGGATCTCTTCCCATTGCCCTCCACACAGACTATCCCTCAAGTGGGATCCCTGAGCACTCTGTACATGCCTCCATTGTAGCTCACATTAATTCTTCACACTACTTATGTTTTCTACTAGAACCTCAAAGACAAAATCTGTATCTTACTCTCTTTGTCCCCCTAGTGTGTAGTTCCATCTGTAATGTTAGGTTAAATGGGTGTCTGATGAGGGAATGAATGAATATTCCCATTTCTCCTTTTTTTCATATAAAATAAAAATGCTCTTTTCCTTTTCTTCCCAGCAAATAATTACTTGCCTTTGGTCATTCCTCTTTGGGATATACCCGTTAGCCTATTTCCAAGTCCCTCTCCTTTTGTTCTTGAATATAATCTGGTATTAAAAGGCCTTCCTTGTAAAATTTTAAGAAAATAGTTAAACTTTTTCTCATGAGAAATACCCATTATCATATATAGTTTTATATCCATCATACTAATCGCTTAGATCAGTCAACTTATAATCCACATGACCCTTTCAGTTTTGTTCAGCCACGAAAACAAATGAACTGATGATGCATGCTACAATATGGATGAACCTTGAAAACATTATGCTAAGTGAAAGAAACCAGACACTAAAGGCTTTATAGTATATGATTCCATTTTTAGGAAATGTCCATAATGGGCGATTCCATAGAAACAGAAAGCAGATTAATGGTTTCCTGTGTCTGGGGGAAGGGAAATTGGAGAATGGCTGCTTAATGGACACAAGATTTCACAATGTTTCTTTTTATTGCCAAATATCCACTGCATGCATATACCAGTTTTGTTTATTCATCAGTTGATGATTACTTGGGTTGTTTCCACTTTTGGCTATGTAATAGTGCTGTGAACATTCATGTATGTTTTTATGTCAACATATGTTTTCATTTCTCTTAGATATATACCTAGAAATGGACTTGCTGGGTCATATGGTAACTTTATGTTTAACTGTTTGAGGAACTGCCAGACTATTTCCAGAGCAGCTACATCATTTGACATTACCCAACAGTGTATGAGGATTCTGTATCATCACATCCTCACCAGCACTTGCTATGATCTGTCTTTTCTATTATAGTCATCCTTGTGGGTGTGAAGTCATATCTCATTGTAGTTTTGATTTGCATTTTCCTGATGGCTAATAATATTAAGCATCTTTTCTTGTATACCTTCTTTGCCCATTTGTATATCTTCTTTGGAGAACTGTCTGTGTAGATCATTTGCCAATTTTTAAATTGGATTTTTTGTCTTTTTATGTTGACTTGTAAAAGACATTTATGTTGAGTAGCAAGCCCCTTATCAGATACAGGATTTCAAATATTTTCAGCCATTCTGTGGGCTGAATTTTCGTTTTCTTGATGATGACTTTTAGAAGCACAAATATTTTTCATTTTGATGATGTCTGTCCAGTTTATGTGCTTATTTTTCTTGCTTGTGCTTTTGGTGTCATGTGTAAGAAATCACTGTTTAATCATAGTCATGAAGATTCATGCCTATGTTTTCTTCTAAGAGTTATATAACTTTATATCTTAAATTAAGGCTGTGATCCATTTTGAGTTAAATTTTGAATGTGATGTGAGTTGTAGGGGTTCCAACTTCCTTCTTTTGCTTGTGAATAGCCAGTTGTCCCAGCACCATCTGTTGAAAAGACTGTTCCTTCCCCTAAGAATTGTCTTGGCACACTTGCTAACAACCAGTTGACCATCAACATGAGTTTATGTCCAGACTCTTCATTCTATTTTGTCAATCTATTTATGTATCATCCTTTTGCCAGTACCACACTGTCTTGATTACTGTAGCTGTAGAAAGTTTTGAAATTGAGAAGAATCAATTATCCAACTATTGGGAAATATAAATCCAAAATGTTCTTTTTCAAAACTGTTTTGTCTATCCTGGGCCCTTGAATTTCCGTATGAATTGGACAAGTATATTAATTTCTGCAAAGAAATCATCTGAGATTCTGATAGGGATTTTGTTTAATCTCTAGATAAATTTTGGGAGTATCACTATCTTAACAATATTAAGTCTTTTGATCCATGAACATGGGATGTCTTGCTATTTATTAGGTCTTTAATTTCTGTCAACATTGTTTTGTCATTTTCAGAGTATAAGTCTTACACTTCTTTTGTTCAATTTATTTCCAGGTGTTTTATTTCTTTTTGATACCATCATAAATGGAATTATTTTCTTAATTTCATTTGTGGTTTGCTCATTGCTACCATATAAAACTACAGTTGTGTATTGATCTTGTATCATGCAACCTTGCTGACTTGCTGAGCTCACTTATTAGTTCTAGTAGCTTTTTTTTATTATGGTATCATTAATATACAATCACATGAACAACATTGTGGTTACTAGATTCCTCTCTCTCTCCCATTATCAAGTTCCCATCACATACCCCACTACAGTCACTGTCCATCAGCATAGTAAGATGCTGTAGAGCTACTACTTGCCTTCTCTGTGCTGTACTGCTTTCCCTGTACCCCCCCCCCCACTACATTATGTGTTCTAATCATAATGCCCCTTAATCCCCTTATCCCTCCCTTCCCCCACACCCACTCCCAGTCCCTTTCCCTTTGGTAACTGTTAGTCCATTCTTGGGTTCTGTGAGTCTGCTGCTATATTGTTCTTTCAGTTTTTGCTTTGTTGTTATACTCCACGGATGAGTGAAATCATTTGGTATTTTTGTCTTTCTCCACCTGGCTTATTTCACTGAGCATAATACCCTCTAGCTCCATCCATTTTGTTGCAAATGGTAGGATTTGTTTTCTTCTTATGGCTGAATAATATTCCATTGTGTATATGTACCACATCTTCTTCATCCACTCATCTACTGATGGACACTTAGGTTGCTTCCATTTCTTGGCTATTGTAAATAGTGCTGCGATAAACATAGGGGCGCATATGTCTTTTTGAATCTGGGATCCTGCATTCTTAGGGTAAATTCCTAGGAGTGGAATTCCTGGGTCAAATAGTATTTCTATTTTGAGTTTTTGGGGGAACCTCTATACTGCTTTCCACAATGGTTGAACTAATTTACATTCCCACCAGCTGTGTAGGAGGGTTCCCCTTTCTCCACATCCTCACCAGCATGTGTTGTTGTTTGTCTTTTGGATGGCAGCCATCCTCACTGGTGTGAGGTGATATCTCATTGTGGTTTTAATTTGCATTTCTCTGATGATTAGCGATGTGGAGATCTTTTCATGTGCCTGTTGGCCATCTGAATTTCTTCTTTGGCGAAGTGTCTGTTCAGATCCTTTACCCATTTTTTAATCGGATTATTTCCTTCTTGGTTGTTGAGGCATGTGAGCTCTTTGTATGGATGTCAACCCCTTATCAGACATGTCATTTATGAACATTTTCTCCCATACTGTCGGATGCCTTTCTGTTCTACTGATGGTGTCCTTTGCTTTACAGAAGCTTTTTAGTTTGATATAGTCCCACTTGTTCATTTTTGCTTTTGTTTCCCTTGCCTGGGGAGATGTGTTCAGGAAGAAGTTGCTCATGTTTATATTCAAGAGATTTTTGCCTATGTTTTCTTCTAAGAGTTTAATGGTTTAATGACTTACATTAAGGTCTTTGATCCATTTCGAGTTTACTTTGTGTATGGGGTTAGACAGTAATCCAGTTTCATTCTCTTGCGTGTAGCTGTCCACTTTTGCCAACACCAGCTGTTGAAGAGGCTGTCATTTCCCCATTGTTTATCCATGGCTCCCTTATCATATGTTAATTGACCATATATGCTTGGGTATATCTGGACTCTCTGTTCTGTTCCATTGGTCTATGGGTCTGTTCTTATGCCAGTACAAAGTTGTATTCGTTACTGTGGCTTTGTAGTAGAGCCTGAAGTTGGGAAGCGTAATCCCCCTGCTTTATTCTTCCTTCTCAGGATTGCTTGGGCTGTTCGGAGTCTTTTGTGGTTTCATATGAATTTTAGAACTATTTGTTCTAGTTTGTTGCAGAATGCTGTTGGTATTTTGTTAGGGATCGCATTGAATCTGTAGATGGCTTTTGGCAGGATAGCCATTTTGACAATATTAAATCTTCCTATCCATGACCGTGGGACGTATTTCCATTTATTGATGTCTTCCTTTATTTCTCTCATGAGTGTCTGTAGTTTTCAGGGTTTAGTCTTTTACCTCCTTAGTTGGGTTTATTCCTAGATATTTTATTCTTTTTGATGCAATTATGAATGGAATTGTTTTCCTGATTTCTCTTTCTGCTAGTTCATCATTAGAGTTCTAGTAGCTTTTTAGTCAATTTCTTAGGATAATAATTATTATTGTAGTATTATCATTGTATTAGTTTAACTTCAAAGTAAAAGAAATGTTCTGAGATTGTTCATGTTTCCTAAAAGACAAAGCATTGGTTTTATTTCATTTTGTAGGATTTTAAATGAGTTCTTTTATCTGTGCCTACTTCTAAGGTTTTATGATGATTTTATGTGCTACTTTATAAGTATATATCATCTTATTTTTATATTTTGAAGATAAACATTATTTTACCTCTAAGCTGTGTAGCATATGTTAAAACTATTATCTGTTGAGGTTTGTACTCTTATTCTAAAACAGAGTAGTTTAGAAAAGGAAAAAATTATCACCTATAATCATTTTATCTGAAAGAAGAAAGTAGCTGTAGATGGCAATGACATGCAGGTCCATAGTAGTTTTACCTCTTACTTTTCTTTATTTCTGATTCTCCAGAAAATATATAGGGACAATTTGGAGTTCATGAATCACATCCTGTTCACCTCAGTGGCAATGCCCAGTCCAAATAAGCAACATCCCTTGTATTTGGAAAGCAGAAAGAAAAAGTCTGTGGCTTTCCTTTTAGAATTCTGCTACCTTTGATTCTTTGGAGGACATTTTGCTCACTTCATCAGGCAACTGCTGCAGATAAGTACAAATTTTATTTGAACTGCAGGAGTTGTTACTCCTGGATCAAATATGCTTCTGTTGCATTTACAGCCCTCTCCTGCTAGAAGGTCTGAAGACTTCTGGGAAAGGTGCTAACCAGCACATGGGTGGGGTCTGCGGACCTGACTCTGGAAGTGTCGTCCCAGTGCTGCCTCCCTGCTCCTGCCCTCCGCTCTCCACTAGTGTTCTGTGATGTCTTCAGAGTCCTGTATAAATGTTTCTTTTCTTGTGCATTTTAGTTCCTCGTTATCCAGAAAACATAGTTATCAGTGATTAACCTGTTTCTGAATGAAATTTGTAATTAAGAGGCATCTGAAATCATTGAGAGTCAATTCACTGTCCAATGTTTAATAGCAAAAAAAAAACCCAAAAAAGAATGCAATCTAAAGCCCATATATGGTGCCTGGCTAAATTAGTTGCATCTATAAAATGAAATAACATGCTCACTTAAAAAAAAAAGGGCAGAAAGAGTATAGTATTATCTCCTTCATGAATTGCTGATATATGCTTACAGCAGTTTATTAGAAATATACACAAATTAGTCAAAGGAATGGAAATACAGCATAGAGAAATATAACCAATAATGTTGTAATATCTTGGTATGGTAGCGGGGGTAACTACACTTAACCATGGTGAGCATTTAGTAATGTATATAATTATTGAATCACCATGTTGTACATCTGAAACCAATATAATATTGCATATCAACTTAATTCCAATTAAAAAAAGAAAAATACATAGGAGACTATTAACTATGTGTTACTTTTGGGTAGTAGGAAGTGAGGTGAAGTGAGAAGAAAGCTTTAATCTTCATTTTACACTTTTCCTTTTATTTAAATTTTCTATTCTGTGTGTTATTATTTATTCACTTATTTGTTTATTAGTTATTTAGAACACTTATATAAGTAGAATAATAAACCCCCATGTGTCCCTTTTACAACTTCAGTAAATTATCAACCCTTGGCCAATCTTGTTTCTTCTCTGCAACCCTACAGAAGGGCAGCAGAATACACTATCCAAAAATATGCCTCTTTGACATAAGGATCATTTCCCTCATACTCACTGCACTTTATAGAAATGCCTAAATTTCTTTGAACTTAATAAGGATCAATAATAATGAACTGATAATTCTGAGAAACAGCAGATGCAGAAGAAGCTCTAAAAACAAGAGTAGATTTTCCCTTTTATGAAGGAAATTTACATTTATGAAGGAAATGTCTATTTAAAAGGGTGTCTCCCTCCCAGTACCAAGAAGAGAAGGATGCCTAAATCACAAGAGAATCTTATCAGTAGAGAAGGCAGCAAGTTAAGTCTGCATAACACACTTTACCCTTGCTTTTCCTAGTAACTTCCCGTAAGTGGCTGCCCCCCCTTCCCCTTCTTTCTTTTGTCTTTAATTGAGGATGGTATTTAAGGTGCTAGCATAGGTCATCTGATAGAGTTACTTATTTTCCCTGGGTATCTCCCAAATATACATGAGGTATACAAGTTAATAAACTTCTGTTTGTTTTTCTCCTCTTAACCAGGGGGTTTCAGACAAGAACTTAGAGAGGTAGAGGGAAAATTATTTTTCCTTCTCTACACAGTGTTCCTACACAGAATTATTTTGAAGCAAATGCCAAACATCTTGTCATTTCATTTTTAAATATTTTCAGAATATATCTTTCAAAGATAAGGATTCTTTTTAAATACATATCACAATACCATAAATACACCTCAACATTAGGAATAATTCCTTCATATCATTAAATATTCCCGTGTTCAAATTTCCCTCTTCACTGCACTTTATAGAAATATCTAAATTTCTTTTAACTTAAACATTTCCCCTCTGCATTTTCCCTCTGCACATTATTTGTTAGTGAATCCAGGTTGTTATACAGAATTCTCAAATTATTTATTTTGCTGGCTGCACTTCTGTGTAGTCATTGTTTGCTTTGTTTTGTGTAGGTGTATATATACACGTATATATATTTATATATATATATAATAAAAAATATATATTTGAATTTGAAGAAATATAATGTTTCTACATTCATTCAACAATATAGAAAAAGTGGAAGTTCATATCTATGGATCAGTATAAAAACATCCAGAAGCACAAATGAAGAATAACACATTTCTATTTTTGCCATCAAAGAGCAAGGGACCTTTGAGGAGGGGTCTCCACTAAAACCAACAGCTCCTTTGAAGTCCCTGTAGCTGCTGCTATTAATTATAATCTCATGTTAGTGACTATGTTTGGAAAGAGTAATACATCTATTTATTCTATAAATGTCTGTTGGGCATTCTCTGCAAGAGGCTAGAGATACAGAGATAAACAAGATGTCCCTGCTCTCCCACAGTTTACACATGAGTGGGGAAGAGAAGGAAGACCCAGAAGCCATGATAAACAGGCTTGTCCTTCTCCCCTTTCTGGTGCAGGTGTCCAGTGGTTATCTTCTAATTCAGTACACATCTTCTTTTATAAGTTTCCAAAGGACATTTGTCCTCTTTCCTCACCACACATAACCTGTTCTCCAAAACTAGACTCCTCAAGTCTGGCTTCTCCATTTCTGGATCACTTGTGTCATGGGGCCTATTTCTTATTTGTTGGTGATACTGAAGTAATTATTCAGATAGCTGACTAGATGGGCTTCAGCTTTGCAGTTTTTCAAGGTGTCCACCATTCCCAATTACATACATCCAGCCTGCGCCTATCATTTACCTTACCATGCTGGCCCCTGAAAGCATTTGAGGTTGAGCCCCCCCCATCTCTATACCCTTTTATATTTCAGATATATTTTCAATTAAAATAATTATTAATGAATATAGCATTTGTGAGAAAATTTGGATTGGCTACCATCGTTTACTAAAAGCAGAATCTGAACATTTTTTCTGAAACATTTTGTAATGTGGGTTCATCTGGATTGTTTATGTTTGTACTTTTTTTTTTACACTCCCCCTACCCCACACCCTTACAGCTCCCATCCTTATATGGTATATCTAAAGTCCAAAGAAAGATTTGATGGGTTGTAAGGGCTCAGCCATGGTGCAAGAAAAGTTCATTTGGAAACCACAAATCTCTGGATTCCTGAGGTTTTTTTCTGTAACCAGAAGTGGGAATTAAGTGACTGCCCCACATGCTTCCTTAGCAAACAAAATAAAATCAATCTGAAAATATACAGGTCTAATCAGAGGAGACAGGGAGGCATGTTTCAAGATTAAATTCTTCGAGCCCAGAACTCAGCTCCTACCATCCAGAGGTTTTTCAGGATAAAGTTTTATCTGATTTTCTCTGCTTTGATATTGAGGGATGCATCACTTAGTATTCAGCACAGATGAAAGTAAGGAGTGATTTTTTTTCCCTTCCAACATTTTTGTTATTCTGTGCCTCTTACTTTGTTTATTGATAAAAATCTTAGCCCTCAAAAGGATGATGAACATAAGCCACTGAATGCTTCTGCATGAAGCTCTAGGAGTTTCCCATCTGTGTCTCCACAAATAACACATAAAAAAGACCATTCATTTAATCTAAATGCTATCCTAATGGCTTAATGCTATCATGTCTGAAAGTATGGCTCTAGGACAACTGGAGAGTTCTTCAGCAGATTATTAGCTGGAGTTTTGATTAATCAACAAATCTGTTTAGAGTAGAAGTGATTTGACACAAAGGAAATGACAGATTTGCCCCAAAGGGAAATGTTCTTTCTTTATAATTTCCACTTGTATTTGGTCCTCACTATTGGCACTACTGGTAAATACTCGATTTTGAGATCTCTCTGATATCTTTGAAGGAAATGTTTACTAAACAGCGTTGTGACAGCCACATGTGATTCTTTTTTTTCCACATTTTTGCTTTACTCGTATATAGTGCTGTGTTTATTAGGGCATGAAATTCCTTGAATGTCATATTTACTCAGAACAGAAAATACATGATGTAAAGTGACAAAACTGTGAATTAGAAATTACGAATTTTAAGGAAACATGTACTCTGCTTCATAAATCCTGCTAATATATTTCTTCTGAAACATCTTCTGAAAATATAAATTACCTGTTCACCAGTCATCTCAGATATTTCATGCTGTTACTGGGAAATTTAAGGAAATAAATGGGAAAATACTATGGGCATCCATATATGTGCATAATAAATAGGGAGGAAATGAGAGTTGGCAAGTAGAAATTAAACAGGAGAAATTGGTATGGAAATCTCACACACTCCAAACCGACTGAATTATAAGAGGGGGAATTTGAAACAGAGTTGAACTATGGATTCCACAATGTTAAATAAATCAAACTTGTCAGGACCATGTAAAGCCAGTACTGTAAGAGCTGTGAACTATTGCCAAATCCAACATGCGGTGGGAAAGGTGAGCCAGGATCCTAGATTTGGACTCTAGGCTTGGTGTGGAATTGTACAGAGGGAGGAGGTTTCCGACCTTTTCTAGAAGGAGCAACAGAAGCAGTGTTTTGTAAGAACAGTGATGCTGGACATAAGAACCTGACTTTGATGGGGAAAGGGAAATTCACTGAAATTATATTGACAACAGCAAAATACTCTTTCAAGAAACTGTTATGTTTAAGTATATTTTTGATGGTATGTTAGAGTTTTTTCTTCAGAAGTATCACATCTTTAAAATCAAAGCCCAAGTCAGTGGGAAAGTCTGATTCATGTTCGTAACATTCACTTGAATACTTTTAAGCACCATACCATGTTTAAAATGAGGTCAGACTCCAGATTAGTCCCAGGCAAAATTATAAAGTAAGAAATGGGTATTCTTCTTCACTGCTGGTAATAGTATAACTAGTCTCTTTATAAAGCACAATTTACCTACATTTTCAAAATCCTTAACAGGTTCATAACTTTTGACCCAGCAATTCCACATCTAAGAATTTATTCCAAGACAACAATTAGGAAAGCATAAAAATTAATTGGAGTGTGAGGCTATTCATCATAGTGTTCTTTATAAAAGTGAAAAAGTAGAAAAAACTTAAATGCCCAATAGGGAATTTGTTAAGTAAATTATATCTGTATGATATAGTATTCATAGACATAAAAATTATGATGTAGAAGAGTAGTTGGTGATTTAGGAAAATGTTCATGATCTTTTTGTTATTGAAAAAATAGGATACAAAATTGGCAAATTAATGCACGTTAGAGAAGGTGCAACAGCAACAGTGGTATGGAAAGCCAGTGACATCTCCTTCACTAATCACAAGGTAGGCAAAGTGTGAATTGAGTTCATTTTAACTTTTTTATAGTTAATGTTTCTGATGTTTGAATTTTAAAATCCCTTTTTAGAATCATTCTTTCCTCTAATGCCTTGATAAAGGACGCATCCTTTCCCATCTGCTTTCTCTGTGTGGATGATCCCAAAGCTTCCAGGCTTACTGTGCTTCCCCTGTCAAAACTGACTGACTTTATATGCTGTTATCCATAGTGAGGCTAAGTGAAGAGAACTAATCCATAAGCTAATTTATGATAAGGTACTAATGGAAAATATCAGATTAAAATGTAACAATTTTCCTACATTTCAGTCACTTATTCAACAAATATTTATTGTATTTCTCTGTGCTCTCAGCTCTGCAGAAGGAACTGTGAACAAAACAAATAAAAAGTAGGCCCACTTACCTTACAGTGAGAACACTTGATTTTTCAGAATCACTTTTGGGAAGAAGATAGAACTAGTGTGGGAATCTTGTGATAGTGACAGGCCAAAGGAGCAGTGGAATCTTTTGGTGCACTTAGGAACCATCACATTGTGTAAGTCTTAATTTTGCATGTGTTGTAGACTGTGCTTCATAATACCATTTCATTAACATTTATGTTTACTAAGGAGAATGTTTTCCAAAAGAGGGAAATAGGTCTCCATGGTTTAAAAAAAAGTTCATTGAGCCCTATCCTGCCCAGCTCAGTTTTACAGTGCTAGGTCATTAGAACATTGGTAATACCCATGCTCTGAAGGAAATAAGATAAAACCAGGTCTAGAGAATTATCGCTCATTTGTGCCTCCTCTGTATTCTGTGTTGTCATCGTACCTCTAACAGGAAGGACATTGTACTTGTTTTTGTGTCTGTCTCCCCCAATCTAAAACGTATGCCCCTTGCAAACCCTTATCATTCATCTTGAGCAGCCAGCCCAGGGTCTATAATTATGTTTTTGTGACAATCCCCAAAATGCCCGGTGGTGTAGCATAGAGTATGTAAATAGACTGCTTTGAAGAAAAGCAACTTTGAAGGAAGATAGTATGCTTACTGTATCCCGTGTGTCAGACACCATACTTAGCATTTTCTATGCATTATATAAATTTGAAATCACAGGAAAGAGCCTATGAGATCTGTATCATTTTTTTTTTAGCAGATGGTGAAATTGAGACTTAAAGAAATTTAAGTGCTTTGTTCAAGGTCAGATTGCTGGTGGGACCAGGTGAGAGGATGAGGCCATGGTTCACACTCTTGTTCTAACTCCAGAGTCTGTGCTTTTAACCCCAATAACCTACACCCTAACAAGGGAAGCACTTTCTCTATAGTAATATTTAGTCCTCATTTAATCATCATTTGTGCCATGCATCTCCATCCTCATGGCTGGCCAAAGCCGTTTGGCTGCTTCTTCTCATGATGGAATAATACACTTGCCATAAAAGTTTACCTGCAAGTTGCAGGTTCAGGATGCAGTTTAATTCTAATATTCCATCTAGATTTCCATTTGTGAGACAAAAATTTCCATTTTGATAGGGCTTAATGACTCTTCTTCCTCTTTATATTTACAGTCACATGGAACCGAAGCTTGAGGCTGCTTTTCCACATTTAGTCCATGGCTTCCTGTTTATAGGAACTGTTACAGGGCTGTTAAACTAATAGCTCTGAGCCAGTTAGATGTATTTATCCAGTGCTTACTGTATGTCCTGCATTCTCCTAGGGCTATGCTGTCTGTTAGATAATCATAGTCCTTGTATCCTTTCTGCTTTACCTTCCATAATGTTGCAACAGTATTATCAGGACCACAGAATTAACACTTGAATCCTCTCTGAATCATCTACATATTGTTTTATCAGAGTCTTGTCTTTTTAGCTGTATTATAATTATGTCTTAAATTTCTGTGGACCTCCCACAACACCAAGCATAAGGCTGGAACATCTAGTAATGCTTCTAAGGAGAATAGCACTGAATATGGTATCAGGAGAGCTAGTCTAGTCTGGCTCTATTACTATGTAGCAGCAAAATTTTGGGATGTCTTAGCTTGAGACTTGATGGGCCTTGCATTTCTCAGTTCAAAAATCAGAGAATTGGTCTAAACTGCAGGGTCTTTTTTGCTTTAAATTTGAGATTCAGAGATCTCTGTAATTTTTTGTAGTGTTGGATTGATTCATTTATAGATTGATCCATCAGTGAATGGTGGCACAAGAATAGAAAGGTTGTAAATTGACCTGGGTTTGCAAAGGTGATATTAAGTTCAGTCCTGAATATGACATTTGAGAAGCAGTAAGGTGTACCTAGATATCCTTTAAGAATAAATATATACACTTGGATTTGAAGTTGGTGGTAGAGTTGCTGTCATTCTCACTGACCTCTTTGGATAGTGTGGGTTAGAAGCATAGGCTTGAAATAAAAAGTACTTGTTCATAACAGTCACATAATTGCAGATTTTTAGACCTGAAAGAGACATAAAAATCATATAACCTATTCCATTTGTTTTATACACAATATCAGAGTAATAGAATTGGCCCAGAGTTATACACTAACTGCAGCTCTGGTCAGCAGACCAAAGTCCCAGATCTCCAAGTTCCCAGTTCATCCTTCACTCTGTTTGTTATGTTTTTCTTTAAGACTGTTTTTTAATGTTTGTAGTATCCTTCTGTGAGTAATAAATCAACTAATCATTATACTTCCAAATGCACACCCAAAATTATTTGTAAAATTTAGCTCAGCTATTTGGGAAAGAAAATCGATCAAATAGCATCATCTCTGTATCCAAATTTTGTCCTATATAATTAAATGGTATTGTATAGAAACTGCTGAATTGTGCAGTTACAAGGATATGATTTTGTGACATCTCCTGAAAGGTAAGTC
The DNA here is from genome assembly GCA_032199065.1 of Smutsia gigantea. Lineage (NCBI taxonomy): Eukaryota > Metazoa > Chordata > Mammalia > Pholidota > Manidae > Smutsia > Smutsia gigantea. Next base: position 77,029 of record JAVSCE010016002.1, read on the forward strand.
ATGTACAGACCGAAATGGTTTTTGGTGCCCTCGTGAGGTAATTAATCTCTCTGCATCCCTGCCCAGATTATGTGTTAGGTCTGGGTTGTAGGAACACTAGGCTGATCACATTGTGATACTCTATAGAATTATAATGCCAAAATATGTGTTTGTGGTGGGTCTTCGTTTTGTTCTGACAAAGAACTGAATACCCATGACAAAGGTCAAATGAAGATCTGGCATCAGTTTCACTACTCATAAGACATAGTCTTGAGAATATGTAATACATAGAACTCCTTGCCAAAAAACTGAAAGGAAATGACTGCATTTGAGTATAATATATTCTACAACAATAGTATAGTGCACATGAAATTTAAAACGGCTGGCTTTCCAAATATGATTTTAAGAAGGAGATTTAGTTAACTTTCTAGAACATTATACCCACTGTGTTAGGCTTCATGGGATATTCTTAAAAGTTGAGATTTAAGACCAAGGAAACAGAAAATCCTAATGGGATAGTTGCAAGATACCGAATTATTTTGTAAAGTACCCTAGTTTCATGTGTTTATTGATTTCTCATGTTCTGTTTTCATGAGCATTTCATGTTATTATGTTATTTTACCATAAAGGTGCCTTTTTTCCTACCCATAATGATCTCAGAGTGCCTTGGAAACATCAATATCAAGTCCTGAAATTTGCAGTGGTGTCTCTCTTTTACAGATACACAAATCAGTTGGGGTTTTATATAAGTAGAAACCACACCTGTCTCCTCCACAGAGTATCTAGCATGGAACATGGCATTTAATTAGCAGACATTTAATTAATTGGATTTTTTTGAGTGATTGAATGAACGAATGGCAAGCAGTACTAACTAGCTCACTAACTTGTTAGTCAAGGTAACTAAAAAATTAGGTAAACTAATACACTCATTTTATATATATTTCAAAGGAATACTCAACGTCTCTAGAAAGAAGAGTTGATGTTTTCTAGAGAAGCCTTTGAAAGTAGTCCTGTGTACTCAGTTAACAAGTGGAAGGTCAAATATGGCTCAGGGTTTCAGTCACCTTTCCAGATGTCAATCTGGAAAGTAAGACTATCATAGTAGAGAAGAGTTGATAATGGAAATCTTCCTTTATGAAGTTGCTTCAGTCCAAGGGAGAGGTAGAAGTGCTTTGTTCTTTATTAAAACCTAATCACCAGAGGACTAGGCCAAGGTGTGGCCAGTGCAACAGCCTTTGGAGCTGGGTCCCTGCAACTCCCCCAGCAACCCCTATGCTCCCTTAGCTACTGTTGCATCTGTCACGCCTGGGCCGCGCAGGAACTAGAGATTAATTCCACCTGTGACTCCTTCCTCCCCCTGTGGCTCTTGAGAAGCTACCATTTGAACTCCTGCTTTATAAAATCAGAATATCAGTGCTGACCTACTTGGCCAAGATATTATGAAAAGTAATTTAAGGTTTTAAAAAAATCCATTGTTGGAGTCACATTTTTATGCACAGTTGCTATAACAATTTTGTTTCTCATTTTAGTGGGTATTTCAAGGGCAGAAAGGCAGTAATATAGATAGTATACATGGTTTGTTTTTGTACTCTAAAAAAAATGCATTGTTTCAAGAAAAACTTTTCTTTTTCTTCACAGCCTTTTCCCCCATTGAAACTGAAAAAGGAAAAAAATTACGCAAGCTTTTTTGAAAGTACAGACAAAATTGGCATTTAACTTATGGGAAAATTTTGCAAAACTACGCTGACTAAAAGTGATTTTTGTTTTGGCTTTCCTGTGAAGCCATCCAGAAAGGCCAAAAATTACTGGCATTGCTTTTGTATAAAACCTTTCACATAAACTCCACTTGTAATTCAGCCAAGTACATAATTCAGGTCATCAGTGACACACATATCCACACACTGGAGCTGGTCAGTGAACAGAAAGTTGTCATGAAATGAGATCAATATTACCTTATGAACAGACTGAACCGCATAGATTACAGCAGAGGAAACTGTGTTAACCTGCTGATCCTGCCCCCTCCCTCCCAAAGTGGGAGAGCCAATTGTTTACTGATTACGACAAGGACATCACTTGGCAAACATTTTGGCCTAAACTCAATGTGTGACATCAGTCTTCTCTAGGGTTTTCCACATAAAATGAATTCTCCAAAGAAAACACAAAAACTAAGCCTAAATTTGAAATCCATTTTTACACCCTCTAAGGTCTCGTTAACTATCTCCATCATGTATTTCTTAATTTGTATTGTATTTCCAAGTAGATATTATCCAGTAGTTCAAATATGAGTGTTAAACTTTCACAGTGTTTTTTCAGAGTTTCAATCAGATAGTCCTTTAAAGCTACCCTCACCCAACCCCTTTTTATGGGGATTATGATATCTTTCTTTGTTTCTCTGTACTGAGGGTCACTGATTTGGGAGTGGCTTACATCACTTTGTTTGAGGAAGGAAGTAAACATTGTTCTTTGAACCCTAAGGACAAGTTAATCTTGCTTTTGTGAGGGGTGGCTGTGTGCTTGAGAGGAATTACTCTAAAGTTAGGACTCAGCCAAGGTGTGTGCTTTGTCATTTGTCATCTTACAATGACACACGTGAATGGTATTTCACTCTGGTGTAAGCTCCTCCTCTGTGTATATTTACCTGAAATTATTAGAGTTCCCCCCACCTCCTGTTCTGTTAGGTGGTATTTGTTTAATGCTTTGAAGCACATGGCCTGAAAGCAGGTGGAAGTCAGTTACGCCTCAGAAGGCCCAGAGGTACAAGAAGGGCCAGGGCACCAACAACACCAACATATGGGAACTGTGATGTATGGGTGGAGTAGGGGAAGAATTACCTCTGTAGCATGTGAGTTGAGAATAGACTTAACATTCTCCCACCCAAAGAATTCCATCTGAAAGTTGTTCCTTGGCAAACAGAAATAGGTGAATATTCTCAAATCTTCCGGAATGGCTAAACAGGGAATAACACTCCAGTAGCTTTTTCCTATTTTTTGGTAATGGAATGTTCACTTTCCTTAAACCTTGTGTCCTATAAGGCTAAAAACCATGATCTTTTAAATTCTTCCTGTTTGATAAATGTAGAAATACCATGCTTAGTATGTTGATTCCACAGTGCACAATTTATATTCACCCCACTGTTTTCCTTTTTCTCTAGCCCATGGCCTTATTCCTACTAATCTTTTGTTCCCATTTCTCAGTGTTGTTCCTCTTTGCTCTCTCTTGGTTTAAATGCTCTTCACCATTGGCCTCCCAGTACTACAGTGTTAACTTTTGGGTAGTCCTCCTCAGCCTTCCTCCAAAAGAGCTCCAACTGTACCACTAACAGCCCTCCACATTCCCACCCTAAATCTGTATTGTCTTGCCTAACTCTGTATGTGGCAGGCCCGCAGGGATGGCCAGTACCTCTTTGTTCCATGGCAGGCCACACTCTAACCATGGTCAGTGAGTGTTCATAAAAATGAGAGATGAAAGGAAGTGTCTGTGTTCAGCAAGTGTGTGGAGGCCAAATGAGGCCACGCGTGCCAAACCACAAGGGTTCAAAATAATATTTAATGTAATGTCTCATTGAATAACAAATCTCATATTGTAATATCTGAGTCAAATATTCCTTTGGTGCCAGACTTCTTGTGTTCCTTTAATCTTCCCCTTAAGATAAGTCAGATTCATGAGGGGCAAGGTAGCAAGACCCCTCTCTATGTAATGAGTGGAAAACAACCTTCCTGATAAATGTGGAAAAAAGAAACGGGATTTGAAGGCCATGGATTCCCTGGGATTCTGTTTAATCAAAGGTCTACTGTGAAGTGCACTGAAAAGAAATTAAAGTTTGCCATTAGCCTAGCTACTGTGTAACTTTGGTTACCTAGCTAAAGTAATGTATTATAAGTAGTTAAATAAAGTGGTTGAGATTACTGATATTTTAGAAAAGGGAGCTCACATGTAATTTTTTTTTCTGCATTTTTCTGTGAGTATTAAAATCCACCATCATTAGCTCTGTAACTCGTCAAGGAAGTACACATGTAAAAACAAGAGTGAAATGAAGATCCAGTAATAATTTGACACTGCAGAACTTGGTTATTTTCTCTGCAGTATCAATAGAGAGGGTTAATTGTCCTTTACATTTTATATGTATGCTTATACTTTCTAGAGTGACTTAGAACAGAGGGTCATAGTGGAGCAAAATAACCTGCCCTCCATATGGTTATAAAATGTTTACCAGCCAATCTTTCCTTTGTTTGCAGCCAAGCTTCTCAAAATACTAGTTCACATGTCAAGAGTCTATGTTCTCATTTCTTATTTATTCTTCAAAGCATTGGAGTTTGGCTTCTGCCCTTACTGAAAGAGCTCATTGAGTTCCCCAGTGTCTTCCTTATCCCCGAATATTTTCTCATTTTTTCTGTTATCTGGTGCTCTTTGGCAGCTTACTCTTTCCTGAAGGTCTTTCCTTGCTTGTTTTTTTTGCTTTCTTTCTCTTTTGGTTTTTCCAGCCCTTTACCATTCTTTTCCAGATTCCTTTCTTGACCCCTTTTCCTCCAGAAAACCACTAAGGATTGATGTTTTCTAGTGTTCCCTTCTTAGAATTCTCTCTTCTCAACACACCAACATCCACCGCTTCAGCTATCACCAGCTGCAAATCCACATCACCCGCCCGACCTCCTCAAGACCTGTATTTCCAACTGTGGGTTGTCTGTTTAGGCATATCATTCTCCCCACTGGGCATCGGAATACACCAAGCACCTCATACTCAACGTGCCTAAAACAGAAATCCTTCTTTTGAATCATCTCCCCGACCACAATCCTGCAACAACAAAAAGTTGTGCCCCATTCCTGTGTTTTGTACCTGGTGAATAGTCAGGAATACTTCTCAGTAACTCTGTTTTCCTTGCTCTGCTCTCCAGTCTTACTGGTCACTAATTCACATTGACTCTGCATCACAAATTTTTTTTGTTCACACCTATCCTCTCTAACCCCATAGTCACTGGAACACATCTAAAGCTCCTCCTGTCTTTGCTCCATTTTGCCTTAATGTTTCTTTAAGAAACATACCTGATAACCCATTCCTCTTCTCATAATTTGTCATTTGCTCCTTCTTGCCAGCAGTATAAATCCAACTGCTTTTAGCTAGTCTTTCATTTTTCATCCTGCAATTATAGCCTGTGCTGTGGCCATGTAGAAAATTTGAGTTCCCTCAGTACCCAGGCTATTTCCTAACTTTATGCTGCAACACTTATTTCTGCCCCTGCCTTGTATGTAATTCCACTTCTGTTTGCATAGTGACTAGACCCCTGGCACCTCTTCTGTGCAGCTTTCACAGGGCACACCTTTGTAGAATTAGGTGCCTGGCATTTATGTTCCCACAGTCCTGATCACACCCATTTATTCTTGCATTGTATTAATATTGTCTTTAAATATATCCTTGTCCTCGCTCTGAATCATGAGACCTTTGAGATCAGAGGCTGTTTCATATTCATCCTTGTATTCCTGGTACAATGAATGCCCAGCCCATAGTGAGAGGTGAGTTAGAGTTTGCAGAATGGGTTATTGTCTTGCCCAAAGTAGCCTTACCTTTCACATTCCTGTTCTAGTAAGCTTATGAACTCATCACTCTTCTCCATGTATTCTTTATGTTTTCTCTTTTCTTCCTCTAACTCCAATATGGTTTGCCTATGAGATTTTTCTACCATTAAAAGCTGTTCCAGGATTCGTCTGTGAGATTCTTTATGTTTTTCCACGACTTTGTCCAGCTGCAAAGAAAGTACATTTATAGTCTGTTAACTGCAAATTATTCACAATACTGCCATCTTTCACTCTAGAAATGTCCAATTTTGACTAATTCAGCAATGGGTTTCTGATCTCCTTCTTTATTTTTTGTTGTTACTCTTGTTGATACTTTTTGATGCATTGCAACACAAATGTAATCTTTGTAAAAGATTATCATTTTTTTTTCCCCAGGGAGAACAACACTTGGTAACTTGGTAGATATCAGAATAATTTCACCATATCCCTTTCTGTCAGTGAGACCATACTGGAGGAATGATGGAAAGTGAAAGATGCCTGCATAAGTTTGATTCTGTGGCTACCCTCGCTGATCTCTCCTGGCCCAGCCTTCCCTGTAGTACCCAACCAGGCCTATGCCTCTAGGATCCTGTGGTCTTTTTTTCTTTGAAATATGAATCAAGATGTTTGCATATTTTCAAAATTCTTGTTAACTACTTCTGTGTTTGTATGTAGTGTGAATGTGATCAAATGCAAGCAAGAAGTCCGTTCTGGTTTCCGTGGCCTACTTATCTCTCCATTATATAATGATCACTCTACACCTGGTTTATGTGTTTGTCTCCCCTGCTAGACTGTAAACATCCAAAATTCTACTTTTCTGAAATTCTTGGCATCTAAAAGAATGCCTTGCTTATAGTAGGTGCCAGTGTATGTTTACAGATTGAAAACAAAATAAGCAGGCTAGGAATCAAGAACGAAAAGAGGGAAAGAGATTGATTAAAACAAAAGTGGCTCAGGATCTTTGATCAATGATAAATTAAGATTCAGTTAACAACATGGTTTTCAAAACATGTGGTTTTCTAGATTAGTTAAATACTATGTGCTGTAACTGATAATAGTGATTTTTCCCTTTGCTTTTATTGTAAAAGATAGAAAATTTGTGACTGTGAATCTGTATCCAGTTTAAGTCATACATTCTTAAAAAGCACATACTTGACAAGAAATCCAAGGCGCAAAATGGCCAAGTCATTTTGGGAAAGAATAAAAGTGCCCCAACATATAGAACCCAACTTAAATCTCTTAGACCTCTAGAGGATTAGGCTGGGTCTCTAGTTTTGTAGTATGAGTTTATAAATGGTCTTTTAACATACACTCACAATTACTTCATTATGCCATATAGGTGTTGATGATTTTTGATAAATGTAACCAATATTTTTGTGGAAGCTGAAATTACAAAGTTGTATTATCTGCTGGTAGAGTCACTGTTAAATTATGACTATCTTCTGAGAGGGAGATTGTAGTGTTAATTGTCCTGGGTCTCAAGGTAAAATAGAACTTTGAAAACTCCTTGTAGTGGCCCAAGCATTAGAGTGCACAGTAAAGAAAATTCAAATGTATTGCTTTTGGAATTTGATATAGGATCAGCCTTAATTTAACAAGGCTGTCAGTTGACTTATGAAAAATATTCAATTTAACTTTTCACAAGATCTGACCTAGAATCAGTAAATGAATAATAACTAATTTAATTAGTAAAATTAATTAGTAAATTGTAAGTGAATGACTAAGAGAAAGCTCTTCAATGCAGGGAAAAGATCTTTTTTTAGATAGCTTCTTATAATTGTATGGACAGGGATATTAAACTTTGTTCAGCCCAAAGAGAGAAAATAGAAGGCCTATTTAATTCACTGTTGCTTTCCATTGTGTTTTTTTCTCCTTATATAGTTTGTTTGAAGGGACAAAGAAGGAAGCTTGGAAAGAATTATTGCCCTTCATTTATCACCTGACCTTCTAACTGGTCTCCCTCCCTTCAGCCTCACCCTCTTCCAGCCTGTCCTCATCAGTGACAGCATGATCTTCTGCCAGTGGGATTACTCCACTCTCCTGTCCAGAGCCAAACGGTCTTTCACCAACTGGCTTCTAGACACTTCAGTCCCATTCTCATTCCACTTTGACATCTTTCTTACCCAACCTTTAGCCACACTGGACTACGGGCTGCTCTTACAACACATCACGGTGCTTCAAGGCTGGGTTGTTTGTTTTTTTTCTCAGTGCTGAGACCTAGAAACCTTTCTTGCCTTCCATACAGAACTTTTCCTGTTCCTGTTTTGTAGCTTTCTCTGATCACTCCTAGGTAGATTTGTTTGTTCCTTCATGTTAGTGAGATGCCTCATTTTCTGGGTTTTCCTTCTGCCACATTTCATGCCTCTTGAAGGATGACTCAAACTTACTGGCTGTTGTTTGGTTCAACCACCAAGGAGATAATGTTTGTCAACAACAGTAATTTGAAGACTCTCATATAGTGACCTTGCAGAGGGACAGCTCCCAAAGGAAGAGTTACTGATTCTAGACTGCTTTAGCTTATACTTGAAGTTTTATTCTATGCCTTCATTTTTCCAGGCCCAGAGTGCTTCTTAGAAAATATACCAGTGGTTCTCAATGTGGTCTCTTCCTTGTTCCTTTCTTTTTCCTTAAGGCACCTGTTGAAGCCCAAGCTATTCTCTCCAAGCCCTCAACCTGAATACATCCTTATCTTCTGACTTTATCACCTATTTGACTGAGTAGGGTCCATCAAGCATAAATAATCTATCTTTTCTTCTACTATTGCTACTCTTAACTTCCCTATATCCTTCTACATTCTTAACCCCTTCATCTGTATGTACTTCTTTGCTCCATCCCTTTTTGTCTCCTTCCAGCCCTTGTTTCACCTATAATTCCCTCTTTCATATATCTTTGATTCTTCCTCTTTCCTCTCAAGTGTGCCTACAAACATAGTCAAGCCTTCCTCTTATAAAAATGCACACATAGGCTCACACACAGAAAGAGAGAGAGAGGAGGAGGAGGATTTATCATGAAGCTTAAGTTTTAGGGGTCTTCATTTGCATAGGTATCTTCCAAGGCCCTGCCAATGCCCCAGCAATGTGTTCACTTAGTCGTATGTTTTGTAAAATTTCCAAAAATAATGCATTTTAATTGTAAGCAGTTACAATATTTGTCTTTTTCCTATTTGTACTTACCTCCATCACACTTCCTTTCATATCAGGTAGTTTTGGAGAGGCTATGAACATTTTGAGGGTCCTACTAAAGGGAAGTTCAGTTGGTTTCACAGTCACTTCTCTGTATAGATGTTACTGCTAGTCAGTCATCTTAGTGTGTAGGAAAGGCTTCCAAAAATTGTTTTATTGGCCACTATGCCAGCTCACCCAGCCATTGTCAAATAAAAGTGAAAAGCCAGAGGTTATATTCCAAATGAATATGTCCTTTGGTTCCCAGCACTGGAAGTTTGTGGATTGAGAGGAGAAAGGTTCAAAATATATGGAGCCAAAAGCTAGTCTATGGAAATTTCCCTTTTAGTTCCTGGTTCTGGATTTCTCTTGTATCTTTGTAAGCTCATCCATGCAGTGAAGAATGTGTTAGATAGTTTATCCAATGTTTATATATAATTTTTTAGTGATATAATTTCAATAGACATGTGGTCTACATTGCTGCTGGAAATGGAATTCATTTATATTCTACCTTACTAACCTCTTCTCATTAAATACCCTGAAGATGGGAACCTCAACTATTTTTATGCATCAACTCTTCAATAAATATTAAATAAATAAAATGAAATTTAAAAGCTAAAGTATACAGCTGTTTAAAATAAGTACTTTAAGAATTTCCCTAAGGTAATGCCAATAAGGTATACGGATTCTTTTATTACAGTACCCTAATACATTCAAAATGTTGTTTTATTTTCCTTGATATCTTTTTTGGAAGGATTAAAAATATTTTAGGCCATTAACTCAATTATCTTCTTTTAAGGTAACTGCTAACACTACCCCAGGTTGGAAAGAAATAGGAGGTTAAAACTGTTGTGGACTCTGAGTTCTTGTGTCTTCCCTCCCTCTTGACAACACAGCTACTCCCTCTTCCTCTCTTCATTTGCATCCTTTGTTCTAACTCACGGGTCTTTACCAGTTTTTTCATCTTAAGTCAGTGTTCCTACCATGTGATGGTTTGTTCTTTTAAGTTATGTACCTTACGAATAGATAAATCCCCTTTAGTTTACCCTAGACAAGGTTTATACTTTTGTCTTTTTAGAAAGAACATTGTGAAGAGAATAAAAAGTTGGGGGATGTTAACATCCGAGGATGGAAGGCAAAAACAATTTTTTTTAGCATGCAGATCCTTATTCTGATATAACTAGAGTGCAGCCATGGATAGTTTAAGAGGGAACATTGCCCTCTCTTGCTTTTCTTAAGCCCTATTTAGGAACTCCTAGTCAGAATTCCCCTTTACTGTTTATTCTCTGGCTCTCTGCGTCCTACCCATTACTTCTGAGATAGAGGAAGGAGGTAGACAATTGGGTTGTTAGGTAGGTGGGGTTATGTGGGCTTCAAGGAAATGATAGACTAATAGCTGAGGAGAGAGAAATCTGTTAAGGGGAAAATAGCAAGAGAAGAAAGCGGGCAAATCGTGGAAGTGGGAATGTGGTAGGTGTGTGTACTTGTAGGGGTATCAGTTGGGGGAACTAATCACAGAAGGTTGGATTTATAAAGCAGTGCTAAATTATGGATAACTTTCAGGAACAAACATTTGCAGAGAGTCAGGATATTTCCAGTGTTGCATGTGTACAATAGAATTATTTTGTAACTAAAACTTTTTCCTAGGGATTGCAGCATAAGTTTGGCATCATTGTTTCATTTCACACTGAAGTATTGGGGCTTGTGTCATTTGTGGAGTTTTGTTAGTGTATGTTTAGGGATCATTCATTTGCATTTGTGCTCATATGGGTTGGGGAATTCGTGCCTAATGCTGTTTCATAATTACCATATTGGGAGCCAGCAAACAGTTTTAACATTATTGACTTGAATGCAGCTTCAGTTCCTCTTGTTTAAAATTTGGATTAAAGCACAAGTCAACAGACTTTGGGTGGTCTCACCCTCACCCCGCAGAGAAACAGATACATATGACCAAACTCGTTCACGATTTGGCAAGACAGTAGTCTTCTCTCAGGAGGCACCCAAGACGAGAATAGCAAGGACATTAGAGGTCAGTCCTGAAGGAGGTTGCCAGAGCTTATGTGAGGGAAATTTGTCCAAAATTTGCTTTCACTCTCTCCAGCCTTAATTCATGTTCCTAGTTGTTTCCTTTTTTATAAAAAAATGAAAAATTATGAAATTTTCCATTGAGGTCTCAGAGGAAAATAGAAGAATAAAATAAGAATGCCAAAAAGTTTCAGAAATGTCAGCAAGTAAAAGAGCAGGCGGCACCACGTCTGTGGCAGCGGTGGCCGTGCTGGGACCGTGCATCTTTGCTCTTGGTGTTGCTGGGCACACTTGCCATTGCTGGGGAAAGGACTTCGCCGTCATGCCACTTTTGAAGGAAACAGATGATGCGTTCATCTGGAATATACGTTTTCTAAAATGCTTTTTTTGGGCAGTTCTTCAGGCCATTTCCATTCCATTCAAAAATTTCTATGATATAGTACCTCAGTGTTTTCAAAGAAATTAACCTCTGTGGTTGAACTTTTATCTGTTTTCTATTATAGCCTGAATAGCCTTAAAATCCCCAAAAGAAATACAGACTGTGTGTGTGTGTATTTCTGGGTGTCTGTATGTGTGTGTGCATGTGAGAGGGAGAGAGAGGGAGAAGGAGAAATTCTCTTGGATTTGTTAGTTTTCAGCCTGATGTCAAGAAACAAACCCAGTGGAAACATCCTGTCCATGATTTAATCTCCTTTTCTTTCCTGTAGAGCATGTACTGTTTGTCTGCCTTGGGTAGATTTTAAGTGCCTTAATATATAAAACTGTAAATAATCAAAAGGAGTTATATGTGTGTCACGCATCCTTGCCAGGCCTTGTGCTTGGCTGTCAGGTGAGCTTCTTCCACCTCCCAGGTGCACACCCTCGATGAGATACATACCTCATTCATTGGTTTCTCATAGATGTCCTCCTGCCAAGGGGCAGATTTTGCTTGAAAAGCATCTCGCTGGAGAGCCTCTAACACCTTTTTTGGAGTGACAAACCCATACTGAGCTTCCAGCAAAGCCAAGTCCATTTTTTCAGCCTTTAAAATGCCGATGACTTCATCTCTAGCCTGTAGGAACAAAAGGCATTTCAGAAAGCCTGCTCTATCTACCAGCAGTCTCCGAAAGTGATTCTTGTGAGAGTTGACTGTTTATCTTCTCTTTCAAATATAAACAAATGGTAGTTATAGAACCTATTAGAAAAGGTCACTAAACTATGTCCCTTCATCCTTTTTCCATCTAAATTACACATTAATAATGTTTTAAAAAGTGATCACTATACAACATTGGGAGACCATATATTTTTTTATTATTTGACAAGCAGATTACTTGATACCCCTCAATGAACTGGCATTTGCATTTTAGGGGGTAGGAAATAAGATTCTCCTATATGTGTAGCAGCAGTTTTTAGTTTTTTAATGTAGGCTAATAATACCAGGGCAAGTCTAGGAGACAGTTACCAGGTGTACATTATTTAAACAAAGCCTACTATTATTTAAGCAAAGCCAGAAGTTATCTGGTATTATTGTTACCCTTATGTGTCTGTGCCCTGAAACTCACGAGCAGCATGGGCAAAGGATCTGACCTTTTACAACATAAATGCCAGTTGCATGTCATAATTAGAGTTCTTTTAGATGTAATTAATTGCCCTTGAAACTGGCAGAAGAGGATTCTATGTATGTACACTTACACTTTCTTACAAGTGTGAGCCACAGATAACTATTTCTGTGGCAGCATACACAGCAAATTCATAAGCAGCCTTCCCTTTGAAGCATGGTGAACATAATTTTAACCCAGCTGACCTGCAGTTCTCCCTCCAAAATGCTCAGAAGAAATAATAGGTCGTCTCTTGAGAGGTCCTCTCCTTGGTGACCATTACCACTGTGTGGCTTAGGACAGGGAAGGATTGCATCCGACTCACTGGTGGGGTCTTTGTTTTGCTGTCTCTGCTTCATGTCCTCAAGCCCTTGGAACCTGTGATCTTTACTATGTCTTGGAAATTGCTTTTGGGCTGAGCCCTCTGTGACACTGCTTCTGGAACGCATTCTTTAAGGCCTGGAAGTAAGGAAAACAATTTGTAATTCTTAATGGAAGAGAAGTTTTAGTAAGGGCACCTATTACTGCTTTAACAAGTCTGCACTCTTGTTATATGTACTGTAGCCAATCACTCAATCTTTCTGATGTCTACAGCGGAGAACAACATTAATAGATTCATAAATCACAGTCTTATTTACACTCCTGTTTTTAAAATCAACATTAAAAAAATGTGTTTTGCTTTGATTAAGGCCACTTAATGTCCATGGGCAAACAGACTCTATTTGATCTTCACCCACCAAGCATTCTACCTGAGGGACCCAGGTCATACCTCCAACCACAGCCTAAGTGCTTACTTAGGTGCACTTAACATAATTATAAAATTGTAAATTTACTAATTGTTCTAACTTTGCAGATTCACATTATAGTATTTCTTTTAGAAGTTTTAAAAATGTTTTAAATTTCTCAGCATTTGGCACATTAAGGTAAAGCATCAGAATTACTGCTTCAAAATACTTTGTGTTACTTTGTTATGACTGCAAAGTCTAATATTAAAGTCTAATTAAAGGAATGATTCATTCCTTTAACCATTCATTCCTTTAAACGTATATATCCTTGACTTATCCAGATCTATCCTTGGATAAGTCAAGGATTTATATTCAGGACCCTCATCTCCACCAAAATAGGGGACATTACTGCCTATAGTAGTTGGCCATTATGGAAACAATAAAAAATAAATTAATATATGAGGGACACATTAGCTCCACATCTTGGTTATATAATTATAATTATATAATTCTGCAAGTTAATTTATAATAGCAAGAAAGAATTTTCTGCCTTTGATGTTTCTAATGAAAAGAGAAAAATATCACTTGAGTTTATGATTTAATTCATTGGTGTGCAAGCAGATTATTAATTTTACTTGTCCCTAAAATCATGAAACTCTTCATTATTGGTGCTTTGCTTTCAGTGTGTTAATAATATTTCTTTAAAATCTGAAAAAATCTCAAGCATACAGAAAAGGATGGAAAAGATAATGAACCATTACATGCTGCCACAGAAATTTGTAAAATCTTAATTCACTATGTACATTAGAAAAATTTTAAGTAAAATATTATAGATACAATTGAAGCTCCTATGTATCTTTTCCTTAACCTTATTCTGTCCTCCCTGCCCCAGATAACTGTCTTGAATTTGGTAGGTATCATTCCCATGCCTGTTTTGTACTTTGTAAAAACACCTAAATATAGTATTGCTTTGCATATTTAAAAAATTTATGTAAATAGCATATTGAATGTATTTTTCTGAAATGTGTTATTTTAGAGATTCTTAGTTACATTTTAGCTTATATATCTTGATTGCTGTTTAGTATTTCATATATGAGTAATCCACCATTTATTTATCCATTTTACTGTTGATGGATGTTTAGTTTACATTTTTTTGAATATTAGAACAAATGCTGCTATGAATATCCCTGTACATTTATTTTCTCCCATGTACATGCATTTCTCCAGGGAGAAATGGGCATAGGAGTGGAATATTTGGACTGTGGAATATGTGTGTCCTCAACATTACTTGGAATTATTGTTCTCCTAAATGGAATACTAATTTATAGCAGAGTAGGAGAGTTGTCATTGCTCCATATCTTCATCAACACTTGCTATTATTGAATTTACATTTTTTCCCAATTTGATAAGTGAAATGGTATCTGACTTTTTAATTTGCATCCCATAATTATTAGTAAGATGGGCATCCTTTTATGTGTGGAGAGGTCATTTGGGTTTCTTCATAAATTGCTTGTTTATAGTCTTTGTACATTTTTCTTTTGTGTATTGGTTGTTTTTTTCTTATGGATTTGTAGGAATTCATTACATATTGTATAAATTACTGTTTTGTTGATTATGTTTTGCTTTTATCTTTTCTGGTCTGTAGCTTGCATTTTCACTTTATTGTGTCTTTCATGGTGTAGAAGTTTAAAATTTAAATGTAGTCAATTTTTAAATCAGTTTGTTTTCTTTATAATTTGCACAGGAATCCAAAATTTGAATAGTGGCAGTATAAAAGAGTAGTTAAGACCATGGACTCTGGAACCACACTGTCTGGTTTCAGGTCCCTAATCCATTACTTACTGGCTGTAAAACTTTGAGCAAGTTATTTAATACCTCTTTGCTTCAGTTTTCTCACCTGTAAAATGGGAATGATAGTAGCAGTATGTTTGTAACCTGAAGTTGCTATGAGGATTAAATGCCAATACATGTCAAATGTTTGCAATATGCCTGGCACAAAATTAGAACTCAAAATTTAGCTTTTATTATTAAAATTATTATTCACTTTATTCCCCAAAATTTTACAGTGTTTGCTACATTTACTGTGTATGTACTGTATTACCTTTAGAATTGGGAAAAAAAATTTTTGTATTTGATTATCCTTCTTCATTTAATGAGATGCAAAGCATGAATACAGGGAGGAAAAACAAGATTAAAAGAATGCCTTTAAGTCTTTGCTTGGTATTCTGTTTACGAAGTGATTCTCACCAGCCCCACCTTGCTGACACCACTTGAGAGACCCGAGTGTCAGGCTAGTTTAGAAACCATATGCCTCACAGCCAGCCAGCTAGGCTCCAATCCCTCCACCCATCCTTCAGCAAACATTTATGGAAGGCCCCTGTGTGTTATGCACTAAGTTGGTTATTTACAGTGTAGGTCCGTTACTTCCCTTAATACAAATGATACACTTTTGTGTACTAAGCTAAGACAGAAATCAAATGAGAAGAATTCTGTCACAAATCAGCTGTGGGATTTAGGTGACACACTGACCGTCTCTGGGCCCAGTATCTCAGTCTGTGAAGTGTGGGGGCTGGGGAACTAATCTCTGTAACCCCTCGCCCCTTATGAAATGTAACAATTCTTGCCACTGTGCCTTTCTTCTAGCATAGATTATCAATATATGTTTAGAAGAGATGGATTTGTGGGTCTACATCTTACCGATCATCTACAGAAAGCTAAATGCTCTGCATGCAGTACACAGTGAACCTGTGTCTGATGATGTCCACCATGGGAGAAATTAAGGTTAAAAGACTATTCTTAAAGAAATAATCCCAATAATAATGTTTAGCTAAGAATTCTCTTATAGCCTCACCATATCAGGCTGTAACAGCAGAAGTTAAAGGTGTTTATTGTCTTACATATTTGTAATTTATATGTTTTATTTGTCAATAACAAACCAACTGTTAGTTGGAACTAGTGAGTCACGTTGCTTGAAGTTACAGTATCCTTCTGGGAAAATTAAAATGAAAAGAATCGCTTTCAAAATTTTAACAAGTAATATAATATGTTTCTCTACAACTCATGATCGATCTTTTTCACTTCTCTCCATTGTATTTGCTGTATTAGACATTGGAGCTAGAAAGATAGTGGTACTTAACTGAGCACTTCCTATGTGCCAGGCATTCTTCTAAGCATTTTCTGTAGGTTAACTCATTCAAAAACCCTATTATGTAATATTATAATATTCCCTCCATTAGAGCAAGAAATGGAAGCACAGACACCTTAATGAAGATTGCACATCTAATCAGTAAGAGAATTGTGATTTGAATCCAGGCAAACTGGCTCGCAGCCTGCACTCTTAAAAATCGTGCCACAGGGTTAGGCGGCAGCGGTGACAGCGGCAGGAAAGCAGCAGGAGTGGTGGTGGTAGTGGCGAGGCGTTGGGTCTGCGCAGCATAGAAATGCCCGCAGCTTTGGGGAAGGAGTTCCTTTGGGATCAAGCTATGCATTCTGAACCCAAGTCCAGTGAGCTGGGACGACCCGGGAGCTGCCGCTTGCACACTTTTAGCGATGGTGACAGGCACAGCTCCTGACTACGGGGGACTATGAAGGCCAAGATCTGAGATGCCGATCACTGCTTCTCGACACATCATCTTCTCCCCTTCCACCTCCCATCTCCCTTTCCAGGCCAGGGCCCTCCCAGACCCTTGGAAGAGGGTGGCTAATGCTTAAAGGCAGTTCCCGGAAGATGATGGCGTGAGCAGGGTGGCGGAAATCTCCTCCCAAAACTATATAAATCTATGAAAATACAGCAAATACAACTACTCCTAAAAGAGAGACCAGAATTTATAGGACAGCACACAGCCTGCATCTGCACCTGAGAGGACTCGGCACCCCACGAGGCAGGTAAGATACGGAGCTGCGTCCCGGCTGGAACCAAGCACTCCCCCACCCCAGTGCACCAGCGGGAGGAAAAGATTCAGAGCTGGGAAGGAGTGGAAGAATAGGCCCACAAAATAACCAGCCCCAGTGATATGCGCCGGGAGCACTGACACACATCGCATGGTGCATTGTATATTGAAGAGGCAGAAGGTGCAGGTTTGGAGCTGGGAACACGCCCGGGTCTGTGCAGCCGGAGCCCCGGAAGAAGAGAAAAGCACGTGCTGTTTTTAGCGGTCTTGGAGAAGCGGGGAGCCCAGCAACGGAACACGATCACCCTGGCACGCTCAGCCCAGCGGGCTGGGACTCCTGAGGAAATTTGGACCCCTTAGCTGGCGTTTGGGAAAATGTAGCCACACTGAAACTTTACACAGAGAACAACAGCTTCCCATTCGTTCCCTCCCCGACCAGAGCTACAAAGAGTGGCGCGGCTGCGGAATAGGGGAGCAACAGTGCCCCCTACAGCATCCTTACAGAATCCACTCCGGGTGGGCTTTCTTTTTCTTTTTTCCCTTTCCTTTCTTTTCTTTTCGTTCTCTTCCTTCTTTTTTTTTTTTTTGATTGTTTTGGTTTGGTTTTTCTTCGTTTTTTTGTTTTTTTAAGTCTTAAAGAGCCCAGCTGACATAAACGGCACCTACGAGCCACCACTTCTACAGCCATGAAAAGACAGAGGAATATGGTACAGACAAAGATCACTCAGACCCAGACAAGATCAGAGAGGGAACCTGAAGGGATGGAAATGCACAATCTTCCTAAAAAAGAATTCAGAATAACAGTCATAACCATGCTGATGGATCTACAGAGAAATATGCAAGAGCTGAGGGAGGAAGTGAGGAAAGTCAGGAAAGACAATGCAGAAATGAGACAAGCCATCGACAGGCTTAGCAGCAGACTGGACGACATGCAAGAGACTGTTAATGGAATAGAAATCAGAGAACAGGAATACAGAGAAGCTGAGGCAGAGAGAGATAAAAGGATCTCTAGGAATGAAACAATATTAAGAGAACTGTGTGACCAATCCAAATAGAACAGTATTCGCATTATAGGAGTACCAGAGGAGGAAGAGAGAGAAACAGGGATAGAAAGTGTCTTTGAAGAAATAAGTGCTGAAAATTTCCCCATGCTGGGAAGGAAATAGTCTCGCAGTCCACGGAAGCCCACAGATATCCTAACACAGGGACCCAAGGAAGACAACACCAAGACACATAATAATTAAGATGGCAAAGATCAAAGATAAGGACAGAGTATTAAAGGCAGCTAGAGAAACAAAAAAGATCACCTACAAAGGAAAACCCATCAGACTATCATCAGACTTCTCAACAGAAACCTTACAGGCCAGAAGAGAATGGCATGATATATTTAATGTAATGAAACAGAAGGGCCTCGAACCAAGAATACTGTATCCAGCAGGATTATCATTTAAATATGACGGAGGGATTAAACAATTTCCAGACAAACGAAAGTTGAGAGAGTTTGCCTCTCATAAACCACCACTACAGGATATCTTAAACGGACTGCTCTAGAGGGAAGCAATCCTAAGGCTAAAAAGATGTCACCAGAGAAAATAAAATCATAGCAAAGAAAGCAGACCATCCAAATACCAACTAAAGGCAAAGAATAAAACACCTAGTATATAAAGAATGGAGGAGGAAGAATAAGAAGGGAGAGAAATAGAGAAACATCAGACTGTGTTTACAATAACTTAACAAGAAAGTTAAGTTAGATTGTTAGATAGTAAAGAAGCAACCCTTGAACCTTTGGTAACCAGGAATCTAAAGCGAGCAATGGCAATAAGTACATATCTATTGATAATCACCCTTAATGTAAACGGACTGAATGCACCAATCAAAAGACACAGAGTAACAGAATGGATAAAAAAGCAAGACCCATCTATATGCTGCCTACAAGAAACTCACCTCAAACCCAAAGATATACACAAACTAAAAGTGAAGAGATGGAAAAAGATATTTCATGCAAACAACAAGGAGAAAAAAGCAGGTATTGCAGTACTTGTATCAGACAAAATAGACTTCAAAACGAAGAAAGTAGCAAGAGATAAAGAAGGACATTACATAATGATAAAGGGGTCAATCCAACAAGAGGATATAACCATTATAAATATATATGCACCCAACGGGAGTGCTGGCATATGTGAAACAAATACTAATAGAATGAAAGGAGGAAATAGATGGCAATGCATTCATTTTAGGTGACTTCACCACACCACTCACTCCACAGGACAGATCAACCAGACAGAATATAAGTAAAGACACAGAGGCACTGAACAACACACTAGAACAGATGGACCTAACAGACATCTACAGAACTCTACACCCAATAGCAGCAGGATACACATTCTTCTCAAGTGCACATGGAACATTTTCCAGAATAGACCACATACTAGGCCACAAAAAGAACCTCAATAAATTCAAAAATATTGAAATTCTACCAACCAACTTCTCAGATCACAAAGGTATAAAACTAGAATTAAATTTTAGAAAGAAATCAAAAAGGCTCACAAATACATGGAGACTTAACAACATTCTCCTAATTAGTCAATGGGTTAACGACCAAATGAAAACAGAAATCAACGAATATATGGAGACAAATGACAACAACAACACAAAGCCACAACTTCTGTTGGACGCAGAGAAGGCAGTTTTAAGAGGAAAGTATATTGCAATCCAGGCCTATCTAAAAAAGGAAGAACATTCCCAAATAAATAGTCTAAAGACACAATTACTGAAATTGGAAAAAGAAGAACAAATGAGGCCCAAAGTCCCCGGAAGGAGGGACGTAATAAAGATCAGAAAAGAAATAAATAAAATTGAGAAGAATAAAACAATAGAAAAAATTAATGAAACCAAGAGCTGGTTCTTTGAAAAAATAAACAAAATAGATAAACCCCTAGCCAGACTTATTAAGAGAAAAAAGAGAATCTACACACATAAACAGAATCAGAAATGAGAAAGGAAAAATAAGGACAGACCCCACAGACATACAAAGAATTATAAGAGAATATTATGAGAATCTATATGCTAACAAGCTGGAAAACATAGAAGAAATGGACAATTTCCTAGAAAAATACAACCTTCCAAGACTCACCAAACAAACAAAAAACTAAACAGACCAATCACCAGCAACGAAATTGAAGTGGTAATCAAAAAACTACCCAAGAACAAAACCTCCGGACGAGACAGATTCACCTCTGAATTCTACCAGACATATAGAGAAGAAATAACACCCATTCTCCTTAAAGTTTTCCAAAATATAGAAGAGGAGGGAATACTTCCAAACTCATTCTATGAAGCCAGCATCACTCTTAATACCACAACCTGGCAAAGACCTCACCAAAAAAGAATACTACAGACCAATATTCCTGATGAACGTAGATGCAAAAATACTCAACAAAATATTAGCAAACCGAATTCAAAAACATGAAGAGGATCATACACCATGATCAAGTGGGATTCATCCCAGGGATGCAAGGATGGTACAACATTCGAAAATCCATCAACATCATCCACCACATCAACAAAAAGAACAAAAACCACATGATTATCTCCATAGATGCTAAAAAAGCCTTTGACAAAATACAGCATCCATTCATGATTAAAACTCTCAATAAAATGGGTATAGAGGGCAAGTACCTCAACATCATAAAGGCTATATATGAGAAACCCACAGCTGACATCATACTTAGCAGCGAGAAGCTGAAAGCTTTTCATCTAAGATCGGGAACAAGACAGGGATGCCCACTCTCTCCACTGTTATTCAACATAGTACTGGAGGTCCTAGCCACGGTAATCAGACAAAACAAAGAAATACAAGCCATCCAGACTGGTAAAGAAGAAGTCAAATTGTCACTATTTGCAGATGACACGATATTGTACATAAAAACCCTAAAGACTCCACTCCAAAACTACTAGAACTAATATCTGAATTCAGCAAAGTTGCAGGATACAAAATTAACACACAGAAATCTGTTGCTTTCCTATACACTAACGATGAACTAACAGAAAGAGAAATCAGAAAAACAGTTCCATTCACAATTGCATCAAATTGCATCAAAAAGAATAAAATACCTAGGAATAAACCTAATGAAGGAAGTGAAAGACCTGTACTCTGAAAACTACAAGACACTCCTAAGATAAATTAAAGAGGACACTAACAAATGGAAATGCATCCCACACTTTTGACTAGGAAGAATAAATATTGTCAAAATGGCTGTACTACCTAAAGCAGTCTACAGATTCAATGTAATCCCCATCAAACTACCAACAGCTTTCTTCAATGAACTGGAACAAGTAATTCTAAAATTCATATGGAACCACAAAAGACCCCATATAGCCAAAGCAATCCTGAGAAGGAGAAAACAAGCCTACTACAAAGCCACAGTAATCAAGACAATTTGGTATTGGCACAGAAACAGACCCACAGACCAGTGGAACAGAATAGAAAATCCAAACATTAACACAAGTACATACAGTCAATTAATATTTTATAAAGGAGCCTTGGATATACAATGGGGAGATGACAGCGTCTTCAGCATCTGGTGTTGGAAAAACTGGCCAGCTACATGTAAGAGAATGAAACTGGACTACTGTCTAGCCCCATACACAAAGGTAAACTCAAGGTGAATCAAAGACCTGAATGTAAGTCATGAAACCATAAAACTCTTAGAAAAAAACATAGGCAAAAATCTCTTGGACATAAACATGAGCGACTTCTTCATGAACATATCTCCCCAGGCTAGGTAAACAAAAGCAAAAATGAACAAGTGGGACTATATCAAGCTTCTCTACAGCAAAGGACACCATCAGTAGAACAAAAAGAGATCCTACAGTATGGGAGAATATATTCATAAATGACATATCCGATAAGGGGTTGACATCCAAAATATACAAAGAGCCCATGCACCTCACCTCAACAACAAAAAAAAGCAAATAATCCAATTAAGAAATGGGTAGAGTACATGAATAGACACCTCTCTAAAGAAGAAATTCAGATGGCCAACAGGCACATGAAAAGATGCTCCACATCGCTAATCATCAGAGAAATGCAGATTAAAACCACAATGTGATATCACCTCACCCCAGTGAGGATGGCCAACATCCAAAAGACAACGAACAAAAAATGTTGGCGAGGATGTGGAGAAAAGGGAACCCTCCTACACTGCTGGTGGGACTGCAAATTAGTTCAACCATTGTGGAAAGCAGTATGGAGGTTCCTCAAAAAACTCAAAATAGAAATACCATTTTACCCAGGAATTCCACTCCTAGGAATTTATGCTAAGACTACAGCAGCCCAGTTTGAAAAAGACATATGCACCCCTATGTTTATCGCAGCACTGTTTACAATAGCCAAGAAATGGAAGCAACCTAAGTGTCCATCAGTAGATGAATAGATAAAGAAGATCGGGTACATATACACAATGGAATATTATACAGCCATAAGAAGAAAACAAATCCTACTATTTGCAACAACATGGATGGAGCTAGAGGGTATTATGCTCAGTGAAATACGCCAAGCCGAAAAAGACAAGTATCA
The DNA here is from genome assembly GCA_032199065.1 of Smutsia gigantea. Lineage (NCBI taxonomy): Eukaryota > Metazoa > Chordata > Mammalia > Pholidota > Manidae > Smutsia > Smutsia gigantea. The sequence continues at coordinate 99,514 of JAVSCE010016002.1, forward strand.
AATGATTTCACTCATATGTGGAGTATAAGAACAAAGAAAAAAACTGAAGGAACAAAACAGCAGCCGACTCACAGAACCCAAGAACGGACTAATAGTTACCAAAGGGAAAGGGACTGTGGAGGATGGGCGGGAAGGGAGGGGTAAGGGGGAAAAAGGGGCATTACGATTAGCAGATGTAATGTTAGAGGGGCGCGGGGAGGGCTGTGCAACCCAGAGAAGACAAGTAGTGACTCTGTAGCATCTCACTATGCTGATGGACAGTGTCAGTGATGGGGTTTGGGGGCGGGACCTGATGAAGGGGGAGTGTAATCACCGTAATATTACTCATTTGATTGTAGATTGATGATATCATAATAAACTTAAAATATATATATATATTTTTTTAATTTTTTAATAAAAAATAATCAGTACTTTCTATCAGTTTGTACAGAATCTACCTCATTTTAAAAGCCTGTTTAGCAGTTTTAGAGTGGTTATTTTATCTTTGTGGTAAAAATTAAAGATTGATTTAAAAAAGGAAAAAAAACAGTGCCATAATGCCATATTGCTGCGTTGCCAAAGACAAATGGTTACAGACATACTGTCTGAAATGGATATAGACACTCTGTCTGAATTGTTTATAGCCTTGCTGAATAATTACAGTACAGAAAAATAATGATCTGTGGCAATAATTATCACAGACTCTTCCCTAGATATCCAGGGAAGGATTCATGTATTTGAAAAAAGCAAAGACGTTAGAAGTATATTTTTATAAAGCGTTGGAAGGTTGAGGATGTGTGATAGATAGGACTGTTGAAAACCACATTATGTGTATGTTTATGTATTTTAAATAATGTTCACATACTAGCATATTAATATATACTATATACCTTATGAAAAATGTCCATCATGTAATGTACTTTATGAAAACAGACTGAAAAAATTAAAAGGAACAGTACTAATCAAAAAATAATAAGCCCTCTAATTTTTTTTCTCCCTCCCGATTGAATTTTCTTGAACACTGCAGGAAGATCCTTGCTTTGACCAACAGGAGTAATGGAATGTTGTTAATATAGATTAGATAAACTGTTGACTTTTGAATAACCTGGTGTTTAGGGACAGTGACCCCATGCAATTGAAAATTCACATAAAACTTTTGACTGCCTCAAAACTTAACTACTAATCGCCTCCTGTTGAGTGGACACATTACTGATTACATAAATAATCGATTAACACATATTTAGTATGTTATATGTATTATATACTGTATTCTTACAATAAACTGGAGAAAGGAAAATGTTTTTCAAACTGTCTCAGATTTCTAAGTTATTTTCCAGTATGTATTGACAAAAATCTGTGTAAAAGTGGACCAGCACCATTCAAACCTGTATTGTTCAAGCAGTAACTGTATTTAAGAGAAATAAATATTACATGCCACTTTATTTGCAGATATGTATGCACATGAAGGGCAAGGCATTCCATGTCTTCTGTCCAGTACTTTTTTATTAAGGTATTATTGATATACACTCTTATGAATGTTTCACATGAAAAACAGGGTGGTTACTACATTCACCCATATTATCAAGTTCCCCACCCATACCTCATTGCGGTCATGTCCATCAGTGTAGTAAGACACCACAGATTTGCTGTTTGACTTCTCTGTGCTAAACTTTCTTCCCCGTGACCCCACACACCATGTGTACTAAACATAATACTCCTCAATCCCCTTCTACTCCCTCCCCACCCACCCGCCCACACCTCTAGTCCCTTCTTGGAGTCTGTGAGTCTACTACTGTTTTGTTCCTTCAATTTTGCTTCGTTATTATACTCCATAAATGAGGAAAATCATTTGGCACTTGTCTTTCTCTGCCTGGCTTATTCCACTGAGCATAATATCTTCCAGCACCATCCATGTTGTTGCAAATGGTAGGATTTGTTTCTTTCTTATGGCTAAATAGTACTCCATTGTGTATATATACCACATCTTCTTTATCCATTCATCTACTGATGGACACTTAGGTTGCTTCCATATCATGGCTATTGTAAATGGTGCTGCAATAAACATAGGGGTGCATATGTCATTTTGAATCTGAGAAGTTGTATTCTTTGGGTAAATGCCAAGGAGTGGGATTCCCGGGTCAAATGGTTTTCCTATTTTTAGTTTTTTAAGGAACCTCATATTGCTTTCCACAATGGTTGAACTAGTTTACATTCCCATCAGCAGTGTAGGAGGGTTCCCCTTTCTCCGCATCCTCACCAGCATTTGTTATTCTAAGTCTTTTCGATGCTGGCCATCCTAACTGGTGTGAGGTGATATCTCATTGTGGTTTTAATTTGCATTTCCCTGATGATTAATGATTTGGAGCATCTTTTCATGTGCCTGTTGGCCATCTGAATTTCTTCCTTGGAGACTTGTCTCTTCATATCATCAGCCCATTTTTTAACTGGTTTATTTGCTTTTTTGGATGTTGAGGTGTGTGAGTTCTTTATATATTTTGAATGTTAACCCCTTGTTAGATATGTCATTTACAAATATATTCTCCCATACTGTAGGATGCCTTTTTGTTCTGTTGATGGTGTTCTTTGCCATACAAAAGCTTTTTAGTTTGATGTAGTCCCATGTGTTCATTTTTGCTTTTATTTCCCTTGATTGAGGAGATGCATTCAGGAAGAAGTTGCTCACGTGTATATTCAAGAGATTTTTGCCTATGTTGTCTTCTAAGAGTTTTACGGTTTCATGACTTACTTTCAAGTCTTTAATCCATTTCGAGTTTACGTTTGTGTATGGGGTTAAACAATAATCCAGTTTCATTCTCTTGCATGTAGGTGTCCAGTTTTGCCAACACCAGTTGTTGAAGAGGCTGTCATTTCCCCATTGTATGTCCATAGCTCCTTTATCATATATTAATTGACCATATATGATTGGGTTTATATCTGGGCTCTCTAGACTATTCCATTGGTCTATTGTTCTGTTCTTGTGCCAGTACCAAATTGTCTTGATTACTGTGGCTTTGTAGTAGAGCTTGAAGTTGGGGAATGTAATCCCCCCAGCTTTATTCTTCCTTCTGAGGATTGTTATGGCTATTCGAGGTATTTTGTGGTTCCACATGTATTTTAGGACCATTTGCTCAAGTTCATTGAAGAATGCTGTTGGCATTTTGATAGGGATTGCATTGAATCTGTAGATCGCTTTAGGCAGGATGGTCATTTTGACAATATTAATTCTTCCTATCCATGAGCACAGGATGTGTTTCTATTTATTGGTATCTTCTTTAATTTCTCTCATGAGTGTCTTGTAGTTTTCAGGGCACAGGTCTTTCACTTCCTTAGTTAGGTTTATTCCTAGGTATTTTATTCTTTTTGATGCAATTGTGAATGGAATTGTTTTCCTGATTTCTCTTTCTGCTAGTTCATCTTTAGTGTATAGGAATGCAACAGATTTCTGTGTATTAATTTGGTATCCTGCAACTTTGCTGAATTGAGATATTGGATCTAGTAGTTTTGGAGTGGATTCTTTAGGGTTTTTGATGTGCAATATCATGTCATCTGCAAACAGTGACCGTTTAACTTCTTCCTTACAAACTGGATGCCCTTTATTTCTTTGTGTTGTCTGATTGCCGTGCCTAGGACTTCCAGAAATATGTTGAATAAAAGTGGAGAGAGTGAGCATCCTTGTCTTGTTTCCGATCTTAAAGGAAAGGCTTTCAGCTTCTTGATGTTAAGTATGATGTTGGCTGTGTGTTTCTCATATATGGCCTTTGTTATGTTGAGGTACTTGCCCTCTATACCCAGTTTTTTGAGAGTTTTTACCATGAATGTATGTTGAATTTTGTCAAATGCTTTTTTGGCATCTATGGAGATGATCTTGTGGTTTTTGTCCTTTTTGTTGATGTGGTGGATGATGATGGATTTTCTAATACTGTACCATCCTTGTATCCTTCCTTCTCAGGATTGCTATGGCTATTCAAGGTAATTTGTGGTTCCTACTTGATCATGGTGCATGATCTTTTTGATACATTTTGAATTTGGTTTCCTAATATTTTGTTGAGTATTTTTGCATGTATGTTCATCAGGGATATTGGTCTATAGTTTTCTTTTTTTGTGGTGTCTTTGCCTGATTTTGGTATTAGAGTGATGCTGGTCTCATAGAATGAGTTTGAAGTATTCCCTCTTCTTCTACTCTTTGGAAAACTTTAAGGAGCAGGGTATTAGGTCTTCACTAAATATTTGATAATATTCAGCCAGTGAAGCCATCTGGTCCACGGTTGTGTTCTTAGGTAGTTTTTTGATTAGCAGTTCAATTTTGTTGCTGATAATTGGTCTGTTCAGATTTTCTGTTTCTTTCTTGGTCAGCCTTGAATGGTGTATTTTTCTAGAAAGTTGTCCATTTCTTCTAGGTTATCCAGTTTGTTAGTATATAGTTTTTCATAGTATTCTCTAATAATTCTTTGTATTTCTGTGCTGTCTGTAGTGATTTTTCCTTTCTCATTTCTGATTGTTTATGTGTGTAGACTCTCTTGTTTTCTTGATAAGTTTGGCTAGGGATTTATCTATTTTGTTTATTTTCTCTAGGAACCAGCTCTTGCTTTCATTGATTCTTTCTATTCTTTTATTCTTCTCAATTTTATTTATTTCTGCTCTAATCCTTATGATGTCCCTCTTTCTACAGACTTTGGGCTTCATTTGTTCTTCTTTTTCTAGTTTCATTAATTGTGAGTTTAGACTGTTCGTGTGGGATTGTTCGTCTTTCCAGAGGTAGGCCTGTATTGCAGTATACTTTCCTCTTAGCACAGCCTTCGCCGTGTCCCACAGATTTTACGGTGTTGAATTATTGTTGTCATTTGTCTCCATATATTGCTTGATCTGTGGTTTTATTTGGTCATTGATACATTGGTTATTTAGGAGCCTGTTGTGAAGTCTCCATTTGTTTGTGGAATTTTTCATTTTCTTTGCATAATTTATTTCTAGTTTCATACCTTTGTCGTCTGAGAAACTGGTTGTTAAAATTTAAATCTTTTTAAATTTACCGAGGCTTTTTGTGCCCTAGTATATGATCTATTCTTGAAAATGTTCCATGTTCACTTGAAAAGAATGTGTATTCTGCTGCTTTTGGATGTAGAGTTATGTAGATGTCTGTTAGGTCCATCTGTTCTAATGTGTTGTTCAAGGCTTCTGTCTCCTTACTTATTTTCTGTCTTGTTGATCTGTCCTTTGGAGTCAGTGGATTGTTGGAGTCTCTTAGAATGAATGCATCGCATTGTTTCCCCTTTTAATTCAGTTAGTGTTTGTTTCACATATGTAGGTGCTCTTGTGTTAGGTACATAAATATTTATAATGGTTATATCTTCTTTTTGGATTGACCCCTTTATCATTATGTAATGTCCTTTTTTGTCTCTTGTGACTTTCTTTATTTTGAAATCTATTTTGTCTGATAACAAGTACTGTAACTATGGCTTTTTTCTCCCTATTAGTTGCATGAAATATCTTTTTCCATTCCCTCACTTTTAGTCTATGTGTGTCTTTGGGTTTAAAGTGAGTCTCTTGTAGGCAGCATATAGACGGGTCTTGTTTTTTATCCATTCAGTGACTCTGTGTCTTTTGATTGGTGCATTCAGACCATTTACATTTAGGGTGATTATCGATAGGTATGTAGTTATTGCCTTTGCACGTTTTAGATTTGTGGTTACCAAAGGTTCAAGGTTAACTTCCTTACTATCTAAAAGTTTAATTTAACTCACTTAGCATGCTATTACAAACACAGTCTAAAGGTCTTTTTTTCTCCTCCTTTTTCTTCCTCCTCCATTCTTTATATATAGGTATCGTATTCTGTACTCTTTGTCTATGCCTTGATTGACTTTGGGGGTAGTTGATTTAATTTTGCATTTGCTTAGTAACTAACTGTTCTACTTTCTTTACTGTGATTTTATTACCTCTATTAAACCTTAGGAACACTTCCATCTATAGCAGTCCCTCCAAAATACACTGTAGAGATGGTTTGTGTGAGGTAAATTCTCTCAGCTTTTGCTTAACTGGAAATTGTTTAATCCCTCCTTCAAACTTAAAAGATAATCTTGGTTCAAAGCCCTTCTGCTTCATCATATTAAGTATATCATGCCACTCCCTCCTGGCCTGTAAGGTCTCTGCTGAGAAGTCTGATGATAGCCTGATGGGTTTTCCTTTGCATGTGATGTTTTTTCCCTCTCTGGCTCCTTTACGTAGTCTGTTTTTATCCCTGATCTTTGCCATTTTAATTACTATATGTCTTGATGTTATCTTCCTTGGTCCCTTGTTGGGATATCTGTGCACCTCCACAGCCTGAGAGACTCTCTCCTTCCCCAGATTGGAGAAGTTTTCAGCAATTACCTCCTCAATGACACTTTATCCCTTTTTCTCTCTCTTCCTCTTTTGGTACCCCTATAATACAAATATTGTTCTGTTTGGATTGGTCACACAGTTCTCTCGATATTCTTTCATTCTTAGAGATCCTTTTTTCTCTCTGTGCCTCAGCTTCTTTATATTCCTCTTCTCTGATTTCTATTTCATTTATCGTCTCCTCCACCGTATCTCATCTACTTTTAACACCTTCCATTGTATGTTTCATTTCTGATACTGTGTTCCATAATGATTGTATATCTGACCGGAATTCCTCCCTGAGTTCTTGAATATTTTTCTTTACCTCCATGAGCATGTTTATGATTTTTATTTTGAAGTCTCTTTAAGGAAGATTCATGAGATTGGTTTTATTTGATGCTTTGTCTGGTGTATGTATGATTTTGCTTTGAACCAGGTTCCTTTGACGGTTCATATTTGTATGTGTTGCCCTCTAGTGCCCAGAAGCTCTACTCTCTGGAGCTGCTCAGACCCTGGAGCAATGTTGGGGGTTGCAGGGGAGTGGTGTTTTTGCCTGGGGGGAGGAAAGAACTGTTTCCTGCTTTCTGGCTGCTATGCCTTTCTCCACTGCCAGGACCAGTGGGCCAAGTGCACAGGTATAAGCCTCTATGCTTTTCGTTTGTAGCTACTGTTAGCAGGGCTTCCGTCTGCCTGGCCTGATGCCAGGGCAGGGTTTGCCAATTTGCAAGCCAGGTGCAGGCTGGCTGGGAGGAATGCTCAGCAGGCTGCGTATCATCGTGGGGGGCCTTGGAGCTGCGTAGCCCTCCACTGGCCTGGAGTGCCTGAAGATCGTGAAAATTCCCAACCTGCTGGGCAGAGTGCACTCGGACAATTTTGTCTACCTGTCCTTTCTCCTCAGCAGTAAGCTCTGTGTATTCCTTGCCCTTTTAGCAGCCCTCTCGCTGTTAGGAAGTCTCTCAGACTGCTTGCCTTTCTTTTGTTCCAGAGCAGCCGGATATGGATCCCTGTTTTCCACAAGCGGCTGGAATCTCAGTCTCTGCAGGTATTCTGCCTGTTTTAGCTTTCCAACCCCCCTAATCACCAGAGCACCATGCAATGTAGGTTTATGCTCCCAGAGCAGATCTCCAGAGCTAGGTGTTCAGCAGTTCCAGGCCTCCCCTCCCTCCCCACTCTGCTTCTCTTCCTCCCACCTGTGAGCTGGGGTGGCGGAAGGGCTTGGGTCCTGCCAGGTCTTGGCTTTCGTATGTTACCATGTTCCATTGAGGTCTGTTCTTTTCTTCAGGTGTATGCAGTCTAGCACAGCCTTCTTTCCTGTTGCTCTTTCAGGATTAGTTGTATTAATTATATTTTCGTATTATATTCAGTTTTAGGAGGAGGCCTCTGTCTCAGCTCTCACACCGCCATTTTAATCCTCCTCTTCTGTCCAATATTATTAATCTCCATTCATTTCTCCCATTGGGTATCTGACCTGGTTTCATACATAATGGGTATTCAACAAAGTGACCAGTTTGCTCCAACTACTTTACATCCTACCTCAAAACCCTTCAACTTTGTGGCCTGCCTCAAAATTGGCTCAAAATTCTGTGAGATACTCTGCAGCTTCATTTGTCTTCCAGCTCAGCTGGGCCTGGATGGTCTTAGGTGGGCTTATTTACATAACTTACTGTCAGACTACTTAGGCCAGGAGACCTCAGCTATATTGTCTCATGTCTGCTCCACATGGGCTCTTGACGTCTGATAGGTATACCAGGCTTCCCCCCACGGTGGTCTTAGGGCAGCATTACAAGAGTGTGAGAGCTGAAACCCCTAGGTTTCATTTTTATAAAGGTGAAAGAATGAGAAGTGAGAAAATAGATTCCACCTCTTGTTTGAAGGAGCTCCAAGGCCACATTGCAGAGGAATAGAAGAGTTATCTGTAGCCATTTTCAAAGTAGGTCTGCAACACTTAGAGATTCAGATTTCTATGAAAATCGTATGAATGTCTAGTTTAAAAAGGAGTAAAATATATGTGATTCTTTACTTCTTTTAGTTTCCTGGAAGCATAAGGTTAGTTTTGTGATTTCTATGATGTATTTCTGTGCTTTCTTCTTACACACAGTCATATGTGGAACAATAGTGTACTGATAAGAATCAACTTGTATTCTGCTGCTTATCAATAAAGATTCCTATTCCACCATTAATTTTATCCAAGGTATGCCTTCCAGAACTCCAAGATAATGTAAGCTTTGTTTATCAGTGTAGTTTGCTAAGCATTGCTCATAACTAGTATCTTTTGAGTTTAATGCAACCTTGACCTGTTCCAGAAAACTGATGGAACTCTGTACATCCTAGCTTTCCTCCCCTTGCTTTGAAAATAGGTTGGGGATGAAACCTCCCAGGAAAGCACAATCATTTGCCAACAGTGATATTTATAAGTGATAATAAAGAAATGCTCTGAAACATTTTTACACTGTGCTTATTCTTTTTGAAGTGATTAGGTGTTTTTCTAATCCTCTTTGAAGGTGATTCAGTCCTCTTTCAGGGGGTGGGGATAGTAGCATCAGCATTCTTGCTGGCATACACAGATTTGTGAACAGGCTCATGTGCAGACTTCTGGTCTACTGAAAGCCAGAACAGCTGTGTGTCTCCATGTGTTTGCAGTGGTGGGGTTTCCTTGCCCTTCTGCCAACAACCACAAAATGATCAGTAATGAGAAGTAATTAAGTATCAAGAGGAAGAAAACAAAGACATGAATTTCATGATACTCTCATGCTTGGTGTTATCAGTGACTTCATTGTTTCCTTTGGCAAGTTTTTAATGCATCTGTGCTTGGCCCAGGGGTGTGTACTGAGGAAAAAAAAAAATTGTAATAGCAACAGTGGTTTGGGATTTTCAGGTTACCAAGAAAAAAAAAGGAGTGGAAAGTTGTTTTGTTTATACCAAACAGTGATACCTCGCTCTTTTCATAAAATGCTAGCAGTGACATAATGCCTGATAGTTTTGCAAGGAGGAAACCTGCTTGGTTGTCAATTTAACACAATCTAATGTGTTGTTATCCAAGACTGTCAAAGCCATAGAATGATAGCCTTTAGAAGTGTGAGAGAGAGAGTAGACTGGGAATCAGGAAACCTGGCTTCTGATCCCAGGTCTTCTTTTTTTAGGCAGGCCCTGGGTTGTCATTTATAAAATAAGTATTGGGCTAGGTCGACCCCAAGAGGTCATTGAGGATGGAACAAGGACCAAGGGTATTTTCCCTTGACCTCTACCCTGTTCCTCACCCACTAACAGTTCTCCTGACAGCAGTATTTGGGCTTGAGACTATATCTCTGAGGTCCTGGGGCTTCCTGCTTTAGAATTTTATGGTTCTCTGTTGTCTTGTATCTATGGATACAAATACAGTACAGTTGGCCCTAAGAAGCAGATTCCACTTTGTTTTTCTATATGGTGACCTCAGTCAGCTTTTCTTGGTTTTAAGCTGGTTGAAATCATGGTGGATTTTGATAAGGATGTGTCCATGCAGAAGGACAAGTGGAGAACTTACATTTATTTACTTAATTTAGTTACAGGAATGACCAAATACAGAGGCTTGTTCTGCCTACCACCTCCCTCCAACACACACACATCCCTCATCAGCTCCTTACTAAAAAACTAAATTTTCTTAATCATTCTTTATTAATCTCATATATCAAACACTGCTTGTTATACACAATTGGGTACTGTTTAGACATAATTTAGTCTCCATGACTATTTATTTTCATGTTTGAATGGTGGAAAAGAGGGTATTTTGCTTGTATAAGGAACTTGAAAAAGTCTCAGTGAAAGAAACTAGTTTTGGTCTTGATCATTTACAATGATACTGAGGTAGACAATCAAAACAATTCCAATTCAGAGAAAAAAATGCTAATAATGATAGCTTACATTTATTCAGTACTTAGCCAAATATAGGCCTATTCTAAATGCTTTCCTTTGATTGACTCATTTACTTTTCACAAAAAACTTTTATTTATTTCCATTTGCAGAGGAGGAAACTGAGGCATGTAGCTATTAACTTGTCAAATCCTGCTGGAAAGTGGCAGAGCCTGTTCTTAACTTGGGTATTCTGGCTAGAGTCCAGCAAATCACTATGCTGTATCTACTTATGGTCTTATAAGAAGATATACATAGTAAAGGAAAAAATCCTCTTTCAATATTAAGTTATTCAACAAACATTTATGAAGTTCCTACTCTATCAAATTGTGCTAGCCAATTTGTGCCAACTTATTTTTTATATCTGGTCTAGTGTCCCATTTGTTTATTCAAGTTCAGTTAACTCTTTGTACCCAGAGTACACAAAAATCTGAATAACATGAATTCACAACTCCTTGGCCCTTTGAGCAATTGGTCTATTCAGCAAAGGTGTTCTATTTTCATATATTATTTATGTAAAGAAACTTACTTGAATGCATTTTTATTCTTAAACTTTAGTGTACTTTTCTCAACAAATTGGCTGTCATCTTGGGGATAGCAGAATGCATAGCATAATAGAGTATGAGACTGTGAAATCTGATCTGGGCTTAAGTCACAGCTCCAATATGTTAGCTCTGTGGCCTTGGAAAGACAAGTTACTAAATCTTACTGAGCCTTCAAATGTAAATAGAGATAGTGGAACCTGGTAATGGGTTTTTATTCACTTCTGAGCAGAGGACCCCTGTTGTTCATGTTTATATCCCCAGTGTCCAACAGACTTGGACCTCATCAAGGATTCATTTGAGTGATTGAATCGTGCCGTCCTCAGTAGAGCTGGTTGGCTCTGAGTAGGAACTGCCTCATCGTAACAATGATTCATCTATGAACCACTGGCTAGAAATTTAGAAAAATGGTACAGGCATACCTTGTTTTATTGTGCTTTGCAGATAGTGCATTTTTTAGAAATTGAAGGTTTGTGAAAACCCAGTGTTGAGCAAGTCTATCTGTTCCATCTTTCCAATAGCATTTGCTCACTTCATGTCTTTGTGTCACAGTTTAGTAAATTCTCAGAATATTTCCAGCTTTTTCATTATTATTATGTTTGTGGTGATCTACGATGTTACTGTGGTAATTGTTTTGGGGCATCACAAACTGCACCCATGTAAGACAGCAACTTAATCGATAAGTGTTGAATGTGTTCTGACTCCTCCAGTGACTAGCTGTTCTCCCATCTGCCCTCCTCTCCTTGAGCCCCCTTATTTGCTGAGATACGATACTGAGATTAGGCCTATAATGGCTTCTGGGTGTTAAGTGAAAGGAAGAGTTGCACATCTCTCACTTTAAATCAAATGCCAGAAATTATTAAGTTAGGTGAGGAAGGTATGTTGAAAACTGAGATGGGCTAAAAGCTAGGCCTTTTGTGCCAAACAGTTAGCCAAGTTATGAATGCAAAGGCAAAGTTCTTAAAGGAAATTAAAAGTGCTACTCCAGTGGACACACAAATAATAAGGAAGTGAAACAACCTTATTGCTGGTATGGATACAGTTTTAGTGGCCTGGATAAAGGCCTAACTAGTCACAATATTCCTTTAAGCCAAAACTTAATCCAGAGCAAGGCTCTAACTCTCTTCAATTCTGAGTGAGGTGAGGAAGCTGTAGAAGAAAGGGTTGAAGCTTGCAGAGGTTAGTTCATTAGGTTGAGTGAAAGAAGCTCTTGCCATAACATAAAAGTGCATTGTGAGGCAGCAAGTGCTAATGTAGAAACTGCATCAGGTTATCCAGAAGATCTGGCTAAGATAATGAATTAAAGTGGCTTCAGTAAACAGCAGATTTTCACATAGACAAAAGAGCCTTCTGTTGGAAAAATGCCATCTAGGACTTCCAGAGTGAGAGAGGAAAAGTCAATGTCTAGTTTCAAAGTTTCAAAGGATGGGCTGACTCTCTTCTTAGGGGCTGATGCAACTGGTGACCTTCAGTTGGAGCCAATGTTCATTTACCATCCAAAAATCCTAGGGCCCTTAAGAATTATGCTAACTCTACTCTGCCTGTATACCTATACCTGTGCCCTATAAATGGAACAGCAAATCGTGGATGATAGCTCATTTGTTTACAATATGGTTTACTGAGTATTTTAAGCCCACTATTGAGACCTCCTGCTTAGAAAAAAAGATTCCTTTCAAAATATTACTGCTCATTAACAGTGCACCTGTTCGCCCAAGAGCTCTGATGGAGATGTAAACAAGATTAATGTTGTTTTTATGCCTGCTGACACACATCCATTCTGCAGCCTATGGATCAAGGAGTAATTTTGGCCTTCAAATCTTATGATTTAAGAAATACATTTCATAAGGTTGTAGCTGCCGTAGATAGTGTTTCTTCTGATGGATCTAGGCAAACTAAATTGAAAACCTTCTGGAAAGGATCCATTATTCTAGATGCCGTTAAGAACATTTGTGGTTCAGGAGAGGAGGTCAGAATATCAATGCAAACTGGAGTTTGAAGGAAGTTGATTCCATGCCTCACAGATGATTTCAAGGGGTTCAAGACCTCAGTGGAGAAAGTAGCTACAGGCGTAGTAGAGATAGCAAGAGAACTAGAACTGGAGTAGAGCAAGAGAAAAGAAATAGAAATGGAGCCTGAAAATGTGACTGAATCCTGCAATCCCATGGTAATTGAATGGATGAGGAGTTACTTCGTAAGTATAGATGAACAAAGAAAATGGATTCTTGAGATGGAAGAATCTACTCCTGGCGAAGATGCTGAAGATTTTTGAAACAACAAAAAAGGAATTAGAAAATTACATAAAATTAGTTGATAAAGCTGGAGGGGTTTGAGAGAGATGACTTCAATTTTGAAAGAAGTTCTACTGTGGGTAAAATGCCATCTGATAGCATCAAATACTGCAGAGAAATCATTTGTGAAAGGAGAGCCAATCAACCTCATTGTCCTATTTTAAGAAATTGCCGTAGCCACCCAGCCTTTAGCAACCACTGCTGTGGTCAGTCAGCAACCATCAAATCAAAGCAGGCTCCTTCACCAAAAAAAGAAGATTACAACTCAATGAAAACTTAGGTGATGGTTAGCATTTTTTAGCAATAAAGTGTTTTTTATTAAGGTATGTACATTGTTTTTTAAGACAATTCTATTGCACACTTAATAAACTACAGTATATGTAAACAACTTTTACATGCACTGGGAAACCAAAAAATTCATTGGACTCACTTTACCGTGGCATTTGCTTTAGTGTGGTGGTTTGGAACTGAACCCTCAGTATCTCTGAGCTGTGCCTGAACTGAGAATCTAGTAATAATGTAGGTGATATGTATAGGCTTCTCATCACATACCAGGCACTGTTTTAAGTGCTTTGTGTGTATTATCCTACTTAATTTTAAAGAGTTTTAGCCTGAAGCAAAGACTATTAGAAAGGGCTTGGTAAAGATAAATTAAGGGTGGAATCTCTCATAGGAGATATGAAAGACAAAGAAATTAATATCAATATTAGCATACCGCTGGTGCTTTCACAAAGTTCAGAGAGAAAGAGGGAGTGTGTGTGTGTGTGTGTGTGTGTGTAGGTGTGTGCTGGGTGGAGAAGTGACCTTAGGTCCCCAAGACTTAACCAGAAATCTCCAGTTACTGTCAGTGAATTTTGAAAACCTCTGATCATATATACCCTGACCTTCCACTCTGCCTTACCCCTACCTCTTCACATACACTCATACTTGCATAAAATGAGCTGACCATCCACTATACTTCTTTTTGACAGCATCCTTAACAATCATGACTCTTGTTTTTGTATGTATGACATTTTATAAAGCAGTGTCATTTAAATTTGGTTTGGAAACAAGTTTCTGGGGTGCATTATTTTGAAGGCAAGATGGCTGCATAATGCAGAGTAACTCTATGCTAAGTGTAGGATGCTCATCACCAAGGGACAAAGCTGGAAGTGATCCAGGGCCTTACATTTGAATGTGTTTGACATTCCATACTTTGCTGAATTTAGGGAGCAGGCTGTCTGCTAACTTTACATTTCCACTTGTATTTCCTCCTCTCTCTGCATGGAACCATTAAGCTATAACTTAGTTCCCTTGAAGGGGAATGGAAAGAGATGTAATAAGATTATGGGGTTCTCAGCAGAGCTGGTTGAGCCCTTAATATTAACTGTCTCCTGGTAAATGTGATTCATCTATGAAAATGCTGGCTATAAATAGATGTTAATAGTGGTCAGTCACAAAACAGCCAGGTTGTTCTTGCATGGCCACATTAGGGAAAAAAATTCTGTTGACTATTTTATTTAGTTTCTCTTAAAACAAAGAAAAAAATGTATTTCCTTTTATTGCCCTAGTCACCCCCATTTGAAGACACTAAATTCAGCCAGCTGTAGTAAAGCTATCTGATGGCTAAAAATAGACACAGTAAAACCCAAATAACCTAATTTAGCAATGGCCCCCTTTCTCTTTTTTTCCATTTTCAGTAAAAATCATTGAAACATTGCCCTAATGGTATTTTTTCTTATAAGGAGGGCATGGCCAGGGCTTCAGAGAGGGGAATGGAGCTTGGGGATGTGTGATTCAGGTCCACATTCCCAAGGATTCTGAGTCCTAAGAGAAAGACAAAGTTACAGAAAGAGAAGAATCAAATATGAGGTTAAAATGCTTGTTTCATCCATCCTCCCCAGTACCAGGTACTTAGTATTTTCTGTGATCACCTGTTCAGCTGTTACAGAGCTCTAAGTGTCTGAAAGTGCTTCTTGTGAGCTGAAATCAAGCTCCCACAAACTTCAGATTTGTTTTGCTTCTGCCTCCAGAGCTAAGTCAAGCAAGGCTACTCCTCCTCCACAATGTAGGACTCTTGAAGGATTCTTGGCCCAGACAAAACCTCTGTTTCTTCAGTCACTCCTCATCCCAAGTAATTTAGTCACACTGTCCCAGCACACATTATCTCACACACATTTTGTTTATAACTCTTTAGACCTACTGTTCATTAGTCCAGGTGTTTCTAAAAGACATGCATGGAGTTGGGCATGATTTCCCAGATATTAAACATGGCTAAAGCAATGAATTGGTAAGATTATATACTTAGGTAGATCTCAATAGTTCTGATGTTGGCTATCAGTTGGAATTTTAACTATGGATCCAGAAATTTGATAGTAGGCATTTAATGAAGCCTTATTTCAGTTTAGCTTATCAGGTGAGTGCTTATAATAATAACATTCATGTGTACATTGCTTTATATATTGGTAGATATGTAATTATTTCCCCTGTTTTGCAAGATGATGAATTTAACATTCAAAAAGCTTAAATAACTTTGGCTAATAAACCTTGAACCAGAGATGAAAAGTTGGGTATCCTGACGCCCCTTTCTCTCCAGGCTCATGCTAGACTAATCAGAACTTGCACTTTTTGTTAGCTTGAATGTATTCTTTGATTGCTTCTCCACTAAGTGCTGTAGTCAGAAGCTGCTAGGCTGTAGATACAGAATAAACAGCCTGCCAATGAGGTCTAGTAGGGTAGACTTAACGTCATGGCTTTTCTTAGCTATGTGTTCTGAAGAAAGGACAAAAAGAAATATAAAAATCTCAGAGTATAAATAGTTGATTTATCCAAGTTTTCCATTACAAATCAGGAGCTCTTTAAAGATTCTTTTCTTGTTTAAGGTTGACACAGGGCTGGGAATGTTTTCCAGATCTTTGTGGAATAGAACAGAAGAGGAAAATTATTTGCACATCATCCAAATTAGCTTTAAATGCATTTATGTAGCTTTAAATGCCACTCTCCAGCGTTAGGTCAGAGCTTTTGAAAATCATGTTTTTGGTTTTTTTTTAACAGTTTTCGAACTACATCACTTTTCATATTTTCCCAACTTTGCTCTCTGGTTTTTCTTAGAAGTATGGTAATATTGAGCCAGTCACTTAACCTTTCTGTTCTCTTTGATTTTTTTGTCCTTTCGGCTCTTGGAACCGAGATCCCCTTACTCTGCAACGGAAGCCCAGCAAGGTTAACTGATATGCCCACGGTCATGCCAGGAGCCAGCACCACAACCCAGATCTTGCCTACAGTGCTGTTTCTGTTTCCACAGCAACAGTTCATTTCATAGCCCACCCCCTATTTCTTCCAGCTCTAGAAAATATGAATCTTAAAAGATAAAAGTGTACCTTTCAGAGTATCCAAAGTCTCACACAAATTTTTTTCTTCCTCAGCCTCTTTCTCACCCATTAGGTCACCTGAGTCCTTCAGGCCTCCTCTTAGGTAGATCAGTGCAGCATAATAAAGAGCTCAGAGGTGAACGAGAGATTTGGAGATCAACAGTTCCCATCTATAGATTTAAACATGACATCTTTCCTTTCCCTTCTGTTATCTAAGGACTGTGACTAGAATAGAGAGAACAGGTGCCATAGAGAAGATGTTGCAATTGGTGAAGTCCCTGGGCAGTACTCAACCTTATTATCATTTTAGTCTTTTTCAGCATTTCCCCTGTGCTCAGTTCATCTTCCTTTAACTGGGGGAAAGTTTCACTCCTTGCCTCCCAAGCTTGTAAGTCTAGTCTTACACATACACAATTTCTTCGTAGGGGAAAAGAAGGAAACTAACTTTTGTAAAGCTCCAAATATCTGCCAGATAATATGATTCATACTTTCTGTTCTTTATATCTTTTTTAAATTCAGACACATGGTGTTGGCATTATTTTACAGATGAAAAAACTGATATGTTGAGAAACTTACAATTTAGTATAGTAGAAATATAAGTTCAAGACTAAATATAAAATGCTAATAAATACTGTAAATAATGTCCAGTGTACAAATGTTTTGGGAGCATTTGAGAGGAAATGCCTAACTCTGCAAAAGAAACTTAGTGAAAGCACCTCAGAGACAAATTGGGCCTTGGAGAATAAGAGTGTCCAAGTCATATGTACAGGTTGAAGGTAGATGAAAATCACAGCATGTGGTAAATATCAAAACATCCCATTGCTGAAGCAAAGGAGGTATTCGGTAGTGAAAGATAATGGTAGAAGGTAAACCATGTGTACAAATAATGCTGCTCATCACAGGACTGTTCATAATAGTGAAGATGAAACAACCAAGTGTCCAACAGATAATAAGCGATAATCAAATAAATCGTGGTATATCTGTATACAGTACTAGCCAGTAAGGCAGCCCATAGAAGTCAAGCTTTCAAAGAATAATTAATCATAAGATGAAGTATTTTCAACATATAATGATAAATTTAAAACTTTTTTAGAAAAAGAAATTACACTAATTTATTCAACCACATTGCTTATACATTTTGGGCCTTTTTTCAGAGGAGAGAAAAGGATAAATGAGATAAGGCTTGAAGACCATCAAGACAATAGAAGGTTGCCTTGGTAGCAGCTGGTGTGATTTTCCGTGGAGTATGAAAAAAGACGACCAAGGAAATTTGAATGTGGACTGTGTACTAGATGATATTAAGAGTTATTGTTAATTTTGTTACATGTGTTAATTGCATTGTGCTTATGTGAGAGAATGTCCTTTTTATTTTTCTAGATATATAATGAATTGTCTAAGTGTGAAATGACATGATATCCTGGGCTTTATTTTTAAATAACGCCAGAAAAAATAAAGGCAGGGGGTAGAGATTAAATAAATATGGCAAAGAATTGAAGGTTGTTGAAGATGGATGATGGGTTCATGGGTTTGTTATAGTCTTCTTTCTACTCTCTGTATATTTGGAGATGTTCATAATAAAAGATTTAAAAAGAAAGCACTAGGAACACATTGTATTAGACACAAAAACATTTTAAGAAGTGGTTCTCCTAAAAGAAAAAAAAAGTTCAAGATGGAGGAAAAAAGAAAAAGGCACTAATCTTTGGGTGTCAGGCAGATAGAGGAGTGAAGATTGAGCTGTGTCCTAGGAGCCAAGAGAGAAAATTATTTCAAGGAGCAGAGAGCTGCTGTGACCTCATTTCAACAGCATTGCCACTGCTCAGAACAGTTTTAGAATGCCACTTTTGGAAATGTCTGTTCTGGACTGTCCCTCAGCCATGGCAAAATCTGGTCCATTGAAGGTGAATTTGACTTCTGACAACAGGAAAAAGTTACTGGAATCAATCTAGTGAGTCAAGTTAGAGTTTGGGTTAGCTAATACTGGTTTTGGTTACAGAACCAATTGTGACCTTAAAATAATGGGATTGGCTTTTGTATGTGGTCTTCAAAGGGGTTTGAAGACATTTCCAAAGTGTGTCAGCCATGACCCTTTTTCAGAATAAACTTCTTAAGGGAAAAATTTTGACAAAAAAACATTTATAATTTAGGTCTTTTGTTTTTAATATTCCATTTACTTTAGTTATATATCAAATCTTTGGTGTCTTGGAGCCTCTGGTTGTTTTCTAGAATCCCAATGTAAGCAAAGAAGTGGGAAGGAACATGATGTGTGGTTGGGGGAAGAGTGCAGGCTCCAGAGTTGGCCAGGCCTACTTTGAATCTTGCTCCTTCACTGCATGCTATCCAATTTGGGGCATTTTACTTCATTTCTTTAGGACTCCAATGTCTTGCAGTGTTGTTGGGAGGGTTTGAGGTCATACCTGTGTGGTGCTGTGTGTAGCGCCTGGGATGTGGTAGGACACATAATATACTGGTGGCTATGGAGTGATGTAACTTGACCTCTTGGTTCATCAGACATGCTTTCCCTCTTGAGACACGATGGATATATTGGATATTTATGGGAAATGAGATGATAAAGTAAGTAATGGCTTTTGGCATCACAATGAGAGTTTATTACTTAGCCTTTTTCTCTGAAAGGGGACAGTTCTTTTAGTCAGTGTAAACCTGTATTTCAGAGTGAGTTATTTTGTGCCTTGCCAAGATAGAGACTGGCAAACTAAAGAAATTGGAATTTGGCTGGGAACCAGTGTCTGTTTTTTAGCAGAAAAGTGATAGGGAATTATGATTCTGCCAGTTTGGAGGGACTTAACATGCAGTGACTGGCTTCTTGGTCTAAACCGGCCATAACTGTTCTGAACCAGATGACAAAGGCCACTGATTGAAAGAACTGTGCTCACCCAGCTCTCACTGGCATACCTCTTCCACCAGCCAGGGCCCTTTAAATCTTCTCCAACACAACAGCAGCACTTACTGTCTGCCCTGCCAGGCACTGTGTTAAGGCACTTTACATGTGCTATTCCCTTTTTTATACCCACTAACAGGAAGATGCTGTTAATCTGCACTTTATGGGAGACCAGAGTTTGAAGAGGTTAAATCAATCTACCTGGAGCCACAGAACCGTTAAGTAGCAGAGCAGGAAATGCAGCTGACTTCAGAGCCCAGCCAGTCTTTGCAAGCCTACATTCTGTTGCTGAATTCTTTCTCATTAGGAGTGATGACCTGTTCAAAGATGGAAGAGACATCTCAGCAATCATGGTACAGCTTTGACTACATTAGCAAAATTGGAATGGCCAGTGCCCTTTCACCAAAGGCCTGCATCATGAAATGATGAGAGGAGAAGAGAACAGAGAGTCAGTCCCAGGGAGAAAGGAAAATTGTCTGGGCTTGGTCAAATCTGACCGAGGCACAGTGTGAACTAGGGTCATGCTCTCTTCCTGCTCTCCATTAGTCAATGTATACTAGGTGGTGGAGAGGGAATTGTTATAAAACAGGAGATCTGCTTAAGTCAAAAGTACCAAGGAGAATCAAAAAGCATCAAGAAAACCACATGTAGCAGGATGAACATTTGCCATAGGTACTGAAGCTCAGAGCCGCCAGACCTGTGAGATTAGGTCAAACTGATTTCAGGGTTCTTCAAACTGATACTAGGACTCTCATCTCCTCCTCTGAGAAAGGTTGACCAAGCCCATATGTCTCTTTAAAGAAATATTTTTCCAGTGCTCTTTAATTATGGGAGACCCCTTGCCAGCCTGTTACATAGATCTGGACTTCAGGGCCCATGGGACTTGGATAGAGTTTGAGGGAGTTCTACTCACTGTGTGTAGGTCCATATAGCCCTTTGTTAGAAAGTGCTCAAGGCAGCCAGGAGTGCATGTTGACCAAGCAGCTAGGAGCTATAAGTAAATACATAATACATGGATGTCAAAAGCTTACAGTTAAGGGGGAAAACAAAGAATTGGTACCCTCCCTTGAGCATGTTGCTTTGGATGTTTTGGTAATGATTGTGAAGCATTTACACACAGACTAAACTAAGCTCTTTGTGTTAGCAAGGTGAAGAGCTTGCCAAGTCAATTTCAGCATGCAAAGCCCAGACAATTATTCTTTTGGCATTTAGGGGCCACCCGTTTTTCCTGGGGTTGGAAGCCAGCAGTCTGTTGACACAGGAAAGCTTTATAAGGAAAGAGAAGGCAACTTCACCCCATACTTTTTAGTAAAGACCCCACACACACATACCGCAATCAGGGCTCTAACATCCCTACCTCCTATGCTAAACCTCTGTCACAGAGCCAACTTCAGTGCCCATAGCGTGTAACTCATTCATGTCTGTTTTCATTTCTTCTGTCTGGCACCTCACACATGAAATTGTGTATTTCTGTTGTGAGTGTGTACATGCTGGTGGTGGTGGTTGTATTTCTGGTGATGACTATTGGAAAGAGAAAGTTCTGGAGATTATGTCCTTGGTCCATTATGTAATACGTGTTTTGTGGTATGATTCTCAGCCTGTGAACCCAGAAACCCTGGGAGCCTCCAGAGTTGTCAGAGGGACCTTCTGATCCATATTCGAAAAGTGCTGTGAGAAACTGAGTATGTAACATGTTTCCAGAATAGCCATGGATATTGTTGTGATTAATAGCATACAAACCATTTAAATGTTTTCTGAGTTTGTTGTAGGCTTTTGTGAATATATCTTTTTTCAGTACATAGATAGGAAAAGCTACAACTACTATCAATGGGGAATTAGGAAACTTTTTATTATGGAAAAGGAGTTCTCATCCCGGAAAGGATGGGCAAACAGTGTTCGAAGGTCTTTGTTGTAGCAGCTAAAAGTTAGGCCCCTGTTTTCTTGCTATTGAACCTTTAAGTGCTCTGATTTTCCTGATCCACATGGTTTCATGTCTGGATCAGAACTCTCTCTTGGTAGCAGTTGAAGCTGAGGAGTGGGCTAAAGGCATGTAGCCTTATTGATCTTAAAAATTAAAGGATGCATTTTTTTATTAGTCTCATAAGAGACTTTATGCATCCATCTTACTCTCTTCAGAACAAATTACCATATACACCATAACTACTTTCAGGTGAGAAATGATTGCAGCTTAATTTGGCAGTGGCTACATGCTGAGGCCTGTATCCAAAGTATTCTTATTCTTAACCTTTAGAAGAGACTGCTTCTTCCAGCAAGTTGGCTAGTTTTCAAAAGAGAAGTTTGCTGGCTCTGTGATACAAAGCACCAAATTGCCAAGCAGAAGCACTTTCTCTATCAGGAGTGCAGTGTGGTCAATGCGCAGGTGCTAATACTTGTCTGCCTTCTGCTGTGAGTGCTTTATTATTGTTTTCTTCTCCCTATTCTGTCAACATTTCCCTTTTTTAATTTAAAAATAATAATTAAAAAGTAATATGTGTTAATTGCTGAAAATGGAGAAGCAAGCATAATGAATAGAGGAAAGTTATCTTTAATCCCACCATGATGTGATTTTTACTCATCTTTTTGTACAGTTTTCTTCTCTCCTGTGTCTATTATAATGTGCGTGTTGGTTGGGAACATTATTCATCATCATTATTCTTCCATACCACAATTTTTAATGGCCACTATGGATAAAATGAGAGTTCCTGTGGCCAGGATTTTCACCTGGCCCTGGTTGATTAGCTCACTGCACACCTGTGGGCATTGCATGGCTGTTGACTCTATATAAAGAGCTCCGCCCAGTTCTCTGGGCGCTACATGGTGGCATGGCTGCAAGGCTGCAGGAGAGCAGAGCAGAGACTGGAGTGGTGGCAGCACCAAGGACAGAGGCCCAGAGGACAGCTGTGTGGGACGACTGTGCAAAGAGGCACAGAGGACGGCTGTGCAGGATGGCTATGTGGGCAGAGAGGCCCAGAGGATGACTGTGTGGGACGACTGTGCAGAGAGGCACAGAGGACGACTGTGTGGGATGACTGTGCAGAGAAGCCCAGAGGACGACTGTGTGGGACGACTGTGCAGGCAGAGAGGCCCAGAGGACAGAGACCAGCTTGCTGCATGCAGATTTGCTCTGAGTGAACGGGATTTTAGTGACTGGCATGCCACCATAAAAATAAAGTTGGGTATAACCCTTTCACTCCAAGAATGTTTTGCTGTCAATTTCTTTGGTCACATTGAATCCATAGCGAACTTGCCCAGGCCTGAAACCCATTGGCAAGACAATTGGCGAAAGTTGGCAGGGTTCATTGTTGACCAAGAAAAAAGACAGGCTGCCCTTATGGGATGGGTGCCTCAGCGGGCTGCCCCTGTGAATGGGGAGATGGTGGATTGTCCCCCAATGGGTATGTGGTCTGAGGTGGCTTGCCTCCTAGAGGACTGGGCCCCACCCCAGGACTGGAGGCAAGTGGAGGTGACACCTGAGGCTGTAGGTGTGGCCCTGGGTAAAATAAGGAGATCCTTTGAGAAGCAGAGGGCCGGTGAGGCAGCAGGGACTGTGGGTTGGCTGCTTCTCACACTATTAAAAAAGTCTACAGAAGAGACCCAAGAAATAGTGGCATGAGAACGCGAGCTGCAAACTTCTGTGGATTCCCTGAGGAAGGAGATGGCACTGATGCGAGAGGAGGCAGCACGAGAGCGCAGGCAGCAAGGTGCCATTGGAAATGAGACGGCAGCGCTGCCAGGTGTTCTGAAAGGAAGAGGCCATCAAGGAAAAAGATGAACTCCTGAGGGAAGCACAGGCGGAGGCGGCACGAGAACGTCAGCTGCAAAGCATTGAGGTGAAGGTAAGAGCTTCTGAAGACTGAGCTAGCATTGTTGTGAGGCACTGTAACAGAGGAGGCACTTGGGGGAGTGGAGAGAAAGGTGTCATCAGCCCCAGAAGTGGAGGAGCTGAGGAAAGATGAAGGGTTGGTGCTGGTGGCACTGGCCCCTCCTGTACCGAAAGCATGCTCATTGGTTGTAAAGAAAACAAAGACCCAGCAGCTGAAAGTTTCCCAGGGAAAGGAGAAGCCCCCTCCCCAGGTCATGGAGCACTCTATGGTCCGCCCCTATAATCAGGCTGAGCTGGTGGCTGTCAGACTTAGGGGTGGATGGAATTGTTCTGTCAGGATCAGAGATGGGAAAGCTCTCTTCCCAGACAGTGCAGCCCACCTTGAGGCAGCAATTACAAAATGCGAGGTGACACGTTGTGGATAAAATGAGAGTTCCTGTGGCCCGGATTCTCACCTGGCCCTGGTTGATTAACTCACTGCACACCTGTGGGCAATACATGCCTATTGACTCTATAAAAGAGCTCCGCCCAGTGCTCTGGGCGTGACATGGTGGCACGGCTGCAAGGCTGCAGGAGAGCAGAGCAGAGACTGGAGTGGTGGCAGCGCCAAGGACAGAGGCCCAGAGGATGGCTGTGTGGGACGACTGTGCAGAGAGGCCCAGAGGATGGCTGTGTGGGACGACTGTGCAGAGAGGCCCAGAGGATGGCTGTGTGGGACGACTGTGCAGAGAGGCCCAGAGGACAGCTATGTGGGACAGCTGTGCAGGCAGAGAGACCCAGAGGAGGGCTGCGTGGGATGGCTATTCAGGCAGAGAGGCCCAGAGGACGGCTATGTGGGACAGCCGTGCAGGCAGAGAGACCCAGAGGAGGGCTGCGTGGGATGGCTCTTCAGGCAGAGAGGCCCAGAGGACGGCTGTGCAGACAGAGGGGCCCAGAGGCAGAGACCAGCTTGCTGCATGCAGACTCACTCTGAGTGAACAGAATTTTAGTGATTGACCTACCACCATGGAAATAAAGTTGGGTATAACCCTTTCACCCCAAGAACATTTTGCTCTCATTTTCTTTGGTCACATTGAATCTATAGCCAACTTGTCCGGGACTGAAACCCATTGGCAAGACACACGTACAGTAGCTGAAGCAACGAGAACCCAAAAGGAAATAAGACCTTTTACTCACAGGAGGAATTTGAGGGGCCCCAGGAGGGTTATGAGGACCCAGATGTGAGTTGATTTGATTCGGGCAGGAGTAGATGGAAGGAAATTAGACAGGAAGCCAAATAGGATCTTACTGGAACTATGGCAACAACTGAAACCAGTGCAGCAGTTCAAGCCATTAAGACTTAAGAGGAAGAGGTCAGAGACAGAGCCATGAGTCCGGCCTATGTGTCTGCAAGACTTTTTGCTGGAGAGGCTGGAGAACAATGTTCGAGCTTCCTTGCACAGGGACCATTGCAGAGGACTGAGGGCACATAGATTGAGAGGAGAGAATCCTGGAGGGGTGGAGTGTGGATAAAATGAGAGTTCCTGTGGCCAGGATTCTCACCTGGCCCTGGTTGACTAGCTCACTGCACACCTGTGGGCAGTGCATGGCTGTTGACTCTATATAAAGAGCTCCACCCAGTGCTCTGGGCTTGACACAGTGGCATGGCTGCAAGGCTGCAGGAGAGCAAAGCAGAGACTGGAGTGGTGGCAGCACCAAGACAGAGGCCCAGGTGCGGGATGGCTGTGTGGACATAGAGGCCCAGAGGACGACTGTGTGGGATGACTGTGTAGAGAGGCCCAGAGGACAGCTGTGCAGACAGAGGGGCCCAGAGGCAGAGACCAGATTGCTGCATGTGGACTTGCTCTCAGTGAATGGGATTTTAGTGACTGACCTGCCACTGTGAAAATAAAGTTGGGTATAACCTTTCACCTCAAGAACATTTTGCTGTCAATTTCTTTGGTCACATTGAATCCATAGAGAACTTGCCCGGGGCTGAAACCCATTGGCAAGACAGCTGCATAGTATTTCATTATATGATGGCACCTTTATTAGTGTAATGATTCTCCTACCACTGGATATTTAGTTAACCAACCTCTGTTAGGGTCTGTCTTACTTTCTCCCCCCACTTTCATCTTAAAGGTCCATACCCTATGGATCCAGAAGGGACCCAGAGCTAACAAGGAACCTTGATCACTTGTCTGGACTTAACTAGCCAGGGTCCATGAGAACCCAGAAAAATGTCTCCTTGTTGTTTTAAAGTCATGATCTTGGCCTCTGCAGAATTTAATCACAACTCATAATTGTTATTCTGCCTCTCCTCTAAATTCTTTCCCCTTTACCAAGCTAAAAATATAAAATTGTTTTGAACACTTTTAAGAAGGTAAAAAATTTCACAATATATGTAAATCAGACCATCATGTTTTATGTCTGAAACTTACAGTGATGTGTGTCAATTACTTCTTAGGAAAATGGGAGTTGGGGTGGGAAGGGGAAGGTTAAAAAATATAAAAAAAAGAAATCATAAGATACTGTTATTGTGGCGCCTGAAAGTTGGAAATTTGGAAGTGAAATATGAATTGAAATATGCATCCAGGTAATTCATCTTTAACAGTAAAAGGACGTTTATTTTCACAAGTGTTTTCCCTTCATGGAAAAGGCTGCTATTATATTTACAGACTACTTCATTATGTAGACTTGAATTCAAAAGATGAGAATCAGACTTGGGGAGTATATTTCAAACAAAAGTAAAAGCAAAGCTATATAATCGGGGTGGTAAACCAAAAATATTTTTCCTTTGAAAGTGACAGCATTCTGTTTCTGATCTCAGATTAAGTGTGTCATCATTTTAATATTCTTTTGTTACCGAAAGACAGTAATTGGGTGTCAAAAATTAAATTGTTGTATGGTTTAAGACATGCAGAGACAGACCAAACTGGCTTAGAAAAGAGTCTCAGAGTCATAAAACTTCATTGGAGTTGGAAGAACGCGGAGATGGGTTTGCCTAGCTCCTTCCCAGCAGGCACTGGTAAGGGGGTGCACTCTCTCTACAACCTCTCTGACACATCTGCTCCATGAGCACTTACTGTTCATACTGCGTGGTCTTAAAAATGTGGCCAGTTGGGTCAAGATGTGTCTGGAATTTTTTTGCCATTTTATTTCCGATGAAGCTGTTATTAATTGAATATCACCTGATAAATTACAATGAGTAAATTTCAGCATTGGGAGGAAGGTTTCCTCAGCCAAAGCAGGGAAAACTTCCCCCCAAACTAAGCAAATAACCAGAGTGATTTATCATTTAGTATAACTAAAGAAAATTTTCTCATTATAAGCACATAGTTCTAAAAATGCTGAGGCTAGACCTACAAAGAAACCTGTTTTCCCAAATTCTATTTTGATGTCTTAGTACTATTCAATTTGTCTTATTAAGATAACTTTAAAATAAAATCTTCCATAATTGGTAACTGGCTTTGTGATCAATTACTTAAATATGGTTTAGATTTTTGTCCTTTAGCTTTGTCTAAATGCTTAGTTGTATAGCAGAGTTTGATTCTTCATTTGGGGAAGCCAGGAAAAGCCAGGAATCCATGACTGTGCTTTCCACCTATAATACTGCCTTAAATAGGCCACTTGGCTCTCAGTGCTCAGTGCCTTCTTATCAGGTGAAAGAAGGAAAAACAAACTGTCCAATAATAACCATGGGCTCCTTCTCAGGGCACTAGCAGGGCTACATTTCACAGTACTAAATGTCTTCCTAAAGGTACAAAGAAGTACATAGTGCTTACATTGGCATTTCCTAATCAAAAAGGTGTAACACTTAAAAGGTGATTAGACTTGCACAATACATTCGTGGTGGGTCTTTAAGCCATTCTGTCTAAAGTATAATTTTTACTTTTTAGTTCTTCTGTGTTCTGAGAATCAGAGTGAAACTGACTTCATATGTAGAAATAACTATTTCCTTTGATATTGATAATCTTCCCTTTAAAGCCAATCACAGTGATTACCAATGACATTCTTAGTAGCCGTGCGTAGAGCATGCACGTGCTCAGGTTGGGAAGAGGAGGTGTCAGGCTGACTTTTGGTGGCAGTGCTGTTTCTTAATTTGTAAATATTCTCCATTATATCACTAAATATCCAGAATAACTGTAAATTCCATAATCAAAGGTATATTGATTTTATGTATTTTTGTTACCTGCTTAGGGGAATTGGCGTTAAGGTCATTTTAAGGTGTTAGTCACTTTGTATCAGATTAGAGAACAGAAGCTGGTAAAGTTTACAAAGCGCTGTGACGAACAAAGAGCCTCCTCCTATGAATGTGGATAAGGCTTTTTCCATCTTTACTTCCTTATTTGTATCTTCTCTTGCCACTGGCCTTGGTTTCCCTTCCCATGTATGAACCAGAAGTAGACTATATTATTAAAAAGGAAAAAGCAATATCAGAGCTCCTGCTAGATGTTAGAAACTTTAACATCATTTTACTTAATTCTCATGACAACACTTTGATAGACACCTGATTATTCCCAGTTTTACAAATGAGAAAATCAGAACTCAGAAAGTTAAGTAATTTGCCCAAGGTCACACAGTTAATAAGTAGCTAAGCAATGGTTCACATGTCCTGTTCTTGGTATTTTTTTCACTTCTTTGTATTACCTCCTGTTTTCACTAGTCTACCCTGGTGCCCCAGGTACAAAATGCTAGTCATCAAATAGCATAATTAAAGTTTAAAAAAATACCGTTCCTAACACAAAGCATCCTGTGCCTATGTGAATATCCCTACCTAGTCACCATTCCTGCTACCCCTCCAGAGAGAAAGAGGGATGGAGGCAGCATGCATAAATCTCTTGATATGTTCAATACATTCACAAAATGCTACTTAGTAAATTCATTTTTGTTGTTTCTTTTATACTTTCCAACTTAGGTTATTTTATTATTTTTTCTTTTAGGTATAATTGATATGTAGCATAATAATTAGTTTAAGATTTACAAATAAATTATCTTGTTTTCCTTTGGCTTTCGCTTATTGAATATGATAATCAAGACGGGTGAATATTCAGAATAGGGATGTACTGAGCTCCAGATTTAAAAAAGAAAGAAAAAAAAAACTGATCATAATGACAGTAATGGCCCAAGGTGACAAGACTGTCACCCAGGGATTACTAGGTTTAACTCTGTCCTTAGAATAATTCCAAACTTGTTAATAGGACTTCCAAGGCTTTATATGATCTGGCCCACAATGTCACCTCATACCTGTCCCTTCTTTATTCTTTCTGCCCCAAATGTACTGGCTGCCTTTTAGCTTCTTTTAGTAGCTCACCATTCCCCCTCCCACCCACTCCTGGGCCTATGGTTGGGCCTCTTTTCTCCGTCTTTTATCTGGTTAACTCCTCCCACTCAACCCTCAGCTGTAGTTGACTTCCTCAATAAGTCCTCCCTAACCCTTTTGACTAGGTCATAACCCTGTTACACACTCTAGTGACACCATGACCTCTTTCTTATACCAATTACTATAGCAATCTTACATAAGAATTTTAGCCTCCCCTGCTAGACTATTGGTTCCATGAGCACAGGGTATAATCTGTTCACCATTACTTTGCACATAATAATATGTACTCAGTCTGTTGGATGAATGAATGAATGAATGAACAAGTTTGTCCCACATTTTGTTTTAGTCCAGTCTCCCTGGCAAAAATCACATGGACCTAGCCCAGCAGAGCTTGTGTGTTTACAAAGTTGTTATGTATTAGAGAAGAATGGGAAATAGCAATGAAGCGCGTGCTTATGTGGCATTGTTACTGCCTGATCCCCGCTCCCCACACACACCCCACCATGTAGCTTAGCTACATGACATCTCTTTCTTAATGACATTCAGTGACTAATGGGTCCAACAGGTACCCTTAGATCAGGTGCCTGGCAACTTTTACAGGAAAGGGACAGATAGTAAATATTTTAGGCTTTGTGCCATTCAGTTTCTGCCATAATTATTCAGTTTTTCCAGAAAGCAGCTGTAGAGCAATGAACAAATGAATGGCCATGGCTGTGTTCCAGTAAAATTTTATTTACCGAAACAGCCATATTTTGCTGACCCTACCTTAGATGATGTTCTGAAACAATGTGAGGGATCCTATGAGTCAGTCAGTCTGAAAGAATGGTTCCCACCCCCTTAGATGAAATTTGTTTGCAGTCATTGTTTATTCCAGTGGGATATGTGTAACTGTGCATAAGACCTAGGGTCGACTGTGAAGCTGTGAAGTAGACGGTGTAGATGTGGCACAGGCGCTGTCAGAAGCTATGAGAGCTGTGATGTTACATAGACTATGGGCTCCTGTAGATATGATTTCTTCATTGATTTAATAAGAAGCAATTCCTGTTTGAGAGCTGATGTAGTCTCTGATCGCAAAGTGTGTCCTAAATAAAACTAGGGCAATTTCAGTGGGATTATTTGGGGCTTTAACTAGATATCTAAATAATTTACATAATGAGCAAATTTTAGTATTATACTGAAGAATTAAGACATCTTCCTCAGCTGTTCTTCAGCAGTCATTTTGCCTGTTCAAATCTAGGAAATAGAATTTTCTGGCTGATTTTATCCCCCAAACTAGAAATTTCCAACTGTAGAACCTGTGTAAAGAATTCAAGATCTCTTTGGATCCTGTTTGGCTAAGTCACTGTGGAGTAGAAGGTGCATGGATCATTTATATTCTCAGTGTATTAAACCTCTGGTGCTAGAAAACACTGTGCTACAGTTCTTATAAAAACAGATACACAGCTTTTAAATAAATATAAACATACAGAGCTATAAAGGAAGCACACGTTTCCTCTTTCCACCCCAGATTCCTTATAATGTCTATGTTTCCTAGTTTTGAGTGAAGAAGGAAGAAAACAGAGGAGGTTTTTTATTAAACTGCTCAATAATATTCCTAAGAGGAAACACTAAACTTTCCCATCTATTTAACTTGAATCTTTTGAGGTGGTTGAGGATGTTAATCTTTATATTTTGAATTGTTTTTCTGCTGCATACTCAGGAAGTGAACACATAGAAGTGTATCCCTAAAATTGACAATAGAACTGTAGACAGATTTGGAGAGAATCCAGAATAACATTTTATTGATTTGGTTTTTTGTTATTGAACTGGGTGATCTATGAAGGTAAATTTTCCAACAATTGCTATTTTCCCTATCAAGTGCCAGAACTTTTTTTGTAAGTAACCATTTCATTGGATAGTTTTATAGGTAATCCATACTGCCCTGCTTACTTAAAGTGCAGTGATATATATATATGAACACCTTTGAGATATTAAATATTTTTTGTATTTTGGTGGGGTTTTTTTGGTTTGTTTTGTATTTTGGTTTCTACCTCTGTGTCAGATGATAACCAATCATTTATTTGCTCCTCTTACCTGCCTCTACCTTCTACCTTATTTCTAGTTTTTGCCTTTAGATCTGCCATAGACTGAGAAATTAGGTAACAAACAAGGTTCTAAAGTATAAAGTAGTAATGTTGGTGCAGAAGTTTTGAGAGATCCACTGACATAGATGCTTTTATGTCCTTTTGTCTGAATTGGAGTTGTATGAAAATTGTGTTCCAGAAAAGTAATTGATCTATGTCTCCATTTCATGGCACAATGGACCATTTTACCTTTGAGTGGGGTCCTAAATTTCTACATTAAAAGAAATAATCCAACCCATGTCTTCTAAGGTGGCTTTACTAGCATCTTTGTTAGAGCTGTCCCCATTGCCCTGCTCATAAGAAGATGCTATAAATATCTCTGAAACACCTTTTTACCCATCATTCCTACTGAGGGATGCTTTCTGTAGGTAGGAAACCACAGTGATAGTCTTCCTAGGTATTCAGTTGGTAGTGATAGAGAACTGCCTCAAGCAGTCCACAAAAGTAATTAGCCAGTTGTTCAGTTATACCCTTTTATGGAGACTTCTCTTTTCCT
This sequence comes from Smutsia gigantea, assembly GCA_032199065.1. NCBI lineage: Eukaryota > Metazoa > Chordata > Mammalia > Pholidota > Manidae > Smutsia > Smutsia gigantea. Next base: position 130,549 of record JAVSCE010016002.1, read on the forward strand.
TGATGTCCAAATAATCTTCCCATGTTTAGATACTAAACAAATGAGAAGACATCAAGGCACACCTCCCACACTGACTTGCTCTGTGGTTGACCGGTGCCTCCCTTTCCACATAGTAGGCCTCTTAAGCCTCCCCACAGTTTTAGTTTTGCTGTACTCTTGAGAGAGTTACTGTGAGACTGTCAAAGAGGAAAAGGAGATGTCATCTCAGTTGGTAGCAGCCATAGGCTAAATAAACTCTCGATGAGGGATCATCTCACTCAAACCCTCAGTAACTCTGTAAGGTATGAGTATTGGTCTTCATATTTTATAGGTGAGGAAATTGAGGCTCAGAGAGATGAAGCATATGGCTGACATCACATAGCTAACAAATAACAGAGCTGAGCTTTGCTCCCAGGTCATCTGATTCCACAGCTCAAATTCTTTCTAGTACCTCCAACAAGGAAAAGCAGATTTCATGGCAGATGTACTCTGGTCCGGTATCCCATGAAATCCTCCCGTTCACCTTGTGAAGTAGGGATTGTAATTGTCCCCAGTTTACACACAGATATGTGAGATTAGTTAACCTGGTAATGGTCACACATCAGCTAATGACAAAATCAGAACAGAAACTCAGACTCTACGTGGCTCTCAGTTTCTCTAAGCCTTGTTTTCCTCATTGTAAAATAAGAATAGTCATAGCAGCAATCTCATAGGAGTATTATAAGGACAAAATAAGATAATCCTTACAAAGTGCTTAGCACAGTTGCTTGGCAAATCATAAGCCCTCATAGCAAAGGCAGAATCACTTTGAATAGAAAATCCTGTGGTTCCACTATCTATTTGGCTATAACAAAGATTCAGTATAGTAGTGGTAGATGAAAGGGTGTCTTGTCTCATTTAAAAAGTTAGATCAAGTGCTGGGTAATTTGTCCTTCATCACCTAAGCTATTACGCAAGTGGTTTTGAGATTTCCTTCCAATTCTGTGAATGTACCATTCTAACGATGGAGAACTGCTTTTCCTATTAAGAAGTCCTAGGTCAGAACTCATGTCCTCTCTCCAGTAATGAAATGGTACTCTCACAGAGAGGACAGAACAGAGCCCATTAGCAAAGCTGAGTGCAGACTTTGATTTTTCGAGTTGTAAATGACAAGGAATATAAACAGTGAGGCCTTTGGAGTTTTTATTTCTCATGGAAAGATAAGACACCTATAGCATTTTTAAGATGGAATCAAAGCCTAGATAATTTATTTTTTAGCAAAGGCATTTAAGAACGTATCTGTTTTGTGCTTAGTGCTGGGGGATAATAGAGTACAAGTAATCATTAAACCAGAATTTAGTGGCCCACGCTGAATCTGAAAGCCAGTTCTCCAGAATAGTTCCCAGCAATGCTTGAGGACTGTAACAAGAAATATAGTGAGACAGTTTGTTGCTTGTGAAAATCTGTGAAAGTTTTTGTTTCTATCACATTTGCTTGGAGCTCTGTTAGTTTTTCCCACATTAGTGATCATGAAAAGTACATCTTCAAGCATTGATGTTCAAGATCTCTCAATGTAGATGTGTGGAATAACTTGATCCCACGTGGGATATGGTTATATACCTTCTCCATTAGTGTATCCTGGAGTTCCTAATGGCCCATTCTTCATTCTCTCAGTTTATAGATAGGACTGTTAATAACTCAAGCAACTCCCCTACTGGAGAACTGTATCCCTCCACACCCATGAATTAAATGCACCTTCTTTCTTCTCCCAAGTACCCTCCTGCTATTGTGGGGCCTCCTGCATTGCCTCATACTTTGTTTACTTACAAGACTTCCTGACTAAACCCTGGAGTTTTTCTTGCCTAGAACTACACAATGCCTGGAACTTTGGAGTTGCTCAATAAATGTTCATTCACCAACTGACTGACTGAAAGAACATGTCTTTAAGTTTTGAGCTTCCCATGGGCCCTCACTATCAATAAAAGTCCTATTCATTACTTGTTGCTTCTGTCTCACTCCTAAACTGTGATTGCAAGCCTTTCCCACTCTTCTCACTCTCCCTACCCGCTCTTACCTTCACAAATAACCATTCTTTGTTCTTCCTCTCCCTCAATCCCAAAAATCTCTCCCCTTCCTAACTCATATTCTTCTTTTCCTGTCTTAAAGGAATGTTTGTCTTGGTTGCAAGTCTTTTTTTCCCTCATCTGAGCTTTGAATCATAGGCATCTCCTCTGGAATCTTGCCCCATCAGACACCTGCTTTCCCTTATGTACCTATAGTTTCTTTCTCACTGCAGATTCTTTTAATATAACTTCATAACATATCCAGTTGCCATATTTTCCAATAAAATCTTTGATTTCACTGCTCCCCTCTCTGACTGCCAATTTCTCTCTCATCTTCACATTTGCCTGAACTTATTCTGTTAGTCTCTTAACTTCCCACCTCATACTTGTAGGCCAGCTTCTGCCCTCACCACTGGCTTCCTAATTTCCAAATCCAGTTACCTCTTCTTAGTCTTTATATTCCTGCCCAGGCTTCTAGCTGGATAATAATGTTATATGTTTCCCAGCTATCCAAGCTAGAAATCTTGGTGCTGTTTTCCACTTCCCCCGCCCTTCTTAACACATCCCCCCTCTGTAAGAAGAAAAATACTTATGTTTATATTTGTAAGTTTATTTTCTGTGCAGTGTATGATGAGATGCTGTGTAAAGCAGCGGAGTGACTGGCAGACATTCATCAGGGCATTCTTATTTGGCAGTTTCTCATTGATACAAGCAAAAAGCTAAGCCAGTGAAAAAGTATGGAAAGTAGTAAAAGTGGTGAATGAACCACATGCATTGTATGCATAGCATCCTATTCTGAAAAGTTCTGTCTCCACACATTCTAAGCATGAACAGAAAGTATCTCGTTGAAGAAAGGCCAACCTAACCAAGACTTGGAGCCAGAATGTTCTGTTTTTTCACAAATGATTATGACATTTTTTTGAAATGCTAACACAAAATTTATGTTTTTACATATAAATAACAAGATCTTCATTATGTTTCTGTATGATGATATCATCATGAGTCTTTTAAGGAGCAAAACAGCACTTTTAATCACTTCTTAAATACAATATGTAATTGGAATTTTCCCCATCTGGGGCCTCTTGTGAGCCTCTGCAGAGTGTTCAGCTCTCAGACTGGAAGTTAAGCTACTGTAGTCAGTCTGCCTCTCCCTCTCCCTCTTCCTTTTACAAAACTGAGCCATCTGCCCCCTTGATCTGGTCTACCTCTATGGGTTTGGCTTTTTTTTTTTAATAGAATGATGAAAGTTTAATTTGAATATAAGAGAATAATAACAGAAAGGAAAATAATCAGCTACACAGGGTCTCTTTCTACTGCCCCATCTTGGGCAGAGCCATGAAGATTAAAGAGCTAGGGTTTGTCACACTGGCCATGAAGAAGCAGTGTGTTACTGAGACCCCAGCAGGAAGAGTACTCACATGGGACTCAATCCTGCCTTCTCAGAACACATCACAAGGCTATATATGAGAACCAAGAACTGCCATGTATGTGCCACAGAGGAGCTGAAGGGGCTCTGGGCGGGGCTCTATAATTAAAAGACTTAGATAGCATTTCTGAAAATACTTGAAATTAAGCTACATTTGAATCTCAAGTGTTCATGCAAGGGAAGGCAAGAGCTGGGCAGAGTAGGCATTGTGAAGCATAGAGGCATGAACCGGTAGATCTTGTTCAGGGAGTTACAAAGCAGATCATGGTTGTGGGGAGGACTGTGATGCAGTTGGAGTAGGCAGAGAAGGGACAAGGGAAGACATGAGAATGACCTGAACAGAGAGCCGTACTGGAACTCATCTAGCATCGTAAGGAGTTTTTTCTTTATGCTTAACACAGTGGGAAGCCATCAGATGTTTCTGAGCAAGTTGTTTTTATCTGTAAGAGGGGACAATGAATTCTACATTACTGAGGTCTAAGAGTAATAGCAAATTGTCATCCTTTGATAAACATTTGATCTTTTTCTTCCCAACAGATAAATTACTGAAATGTTGTAAATCTAATAAAATTAGAAAGCATGTTAGGATATGATAACTTGTTAAAAATATCATTGTATAAGGGAGTTACTGTTTCCCCTAAACTAAATATTCTAGGTTCTGTGAAAGGTAAAAAAGATAAAGAGGGATTAGTTTACTTAATTTTTGTCTATTTTTAATTCATTATATGGGTTACCTCAGTTCTCTGGACTTTTCTGAGCCTTGGTTTCCATGTGTAAAATGTCTTTTGCAGACTGATGAATTAATTTAGTAATCCACAAACAAATGCTACAACCCATAAAGGGAGTGTAGAGAAGGAAGAAACAAAATTAGTTGTAAAAAAACCACTTTATCTCTAACAGACTCTGAAAGTAGAGAAATAGTGGGTCTCCAAGTGGATTATCAAATCAATTCCCGGAAGGTATGGAATAGTTGTGTAGAGAACAGTTAAAGGAAAGGATTACAGTTACATAATCTTTTAGAATTACCCAACAATAAGATTATGAACATGGTTCTCTGGCTGAGACCCCAAGCTCATGCACTGTGGTAGGAATAACTCACTGCCACCCTCAGTAGGTATAGGAGAATGGCACAGAGAGTGCATGTCTCTCTTGCAGAAAGAAGTGTTGGGATTATGCCCCATTCTTCCACCTTTCATCTTTTTCTGCCTCTCTCCTTCCTTCACACATACATTATCTACGCTGTGTACAGTACCATGCTCTTCAGTATTAGAATGATGGGCTCCACAGTGATGTGGGCTAAATTCAGCATCAAAAAAATAGTGGGGTGAGGCACCAGAGAGACAAGTCGTTCTGTTCTCTGTGAACAAACAAAATCACTGAGAGTTTCTGTGTGGATTTCTACCTGCATTAGTCGTCTTTGCACACCTGGTTATTCACCCTTTTCAGGAAAGTTAAGTGGCAAGATGTGGATAATAATACTAATGTCAGTCCAAAGACTAAATCCCAGCTCAGCCCTCTTTCCACAGCTGCTTCTCAGTCATGCAGCCCAGCTGTTTGAGATTTTTGAATATTCGTCGATGCGGAATTTCTGATAAGGAATCTAAGAGTCAATGGGCCTGCCTAGGTTACACTATGAAATTAGATTGCTTCCTCTCTCCTCCCCAATCTCCTGCAGGTCTTGCCCAATCATTCTTGGGCCGCTTCCTCTGTCCCTCCCTCTTTCAGTTACTTTGCCTGCCTCCTCATCCTCTGGGGTTGGGGAGTGGGGGTACAGGGATGGAGGTGGGGAGGATCCCTTTCACATTTAGGGCGGCTGTTCATGCTTCCTTTCGGATGATGCAGTGGTTTCTGTTAGTCATTTTATGTTTACTGACTGTCTGCATCCATGTCAATTTATATGCCCTTGGCTCTGAACCACTGTTTATATGTTTTTGTGTTGTTAATATTTTTAATTGGTGTTTTTAAAGTGGACATCCTCTGCGTGTTTGGCCGATCAACAAAATGAAATGTAAAAACAGTCAATTTTTTTTAAAGTAACCATATAAGGTTAAAGTCCCTTTTTGTGTAAGTGCATGTGTATGTGTGCAGATAACAGGCTTTATCAGGCACAGTATTCATTAGTATTTGTTGTAACAGTTTACAGTGGGGCCCCTTGAGTCTCTCTGGATTATGCACAGCCCAAGTGACGTAACCTTGGAAAATGCAATAAATCTAAAGTTGAAACCAATTTAATGGGAAGTTTCTCAAAAGTTGTAAAGTTAAATTGCCTTCTCCAGGATGAGGGAGGTAGTGTGGAGAATGCCCCAGGGGATCTGGATTGCCTCTTGCTGGTCTTGTCCCCTGTGTTAGAATGCTGGGTTTAGGGTTGGGTTGCTTTGTTTGTTTGTTTAATTTAAAATCATCTGACTCCTCTTTTGCCCCAATACTCCATGGTGTGGGTGCCATGGTAGCATTAATATATAACCTTTGACCTTCTCTCTTATATATACAGATAACTCTTATCCTGCATATGCATACCTAGGTGCCCAGAAGTAGAATTTATTAGTCACAGAATCTTAACTTTGCAAGGAGACTAGGCATCATACAGTTCATTTTTGCCAGGCCTTCCGAACCCCTCAAGTTGTGTGCAGCTTAATACTAGCCAGCATATCCCATGCACTACATTTTAGAAAGTTCTTCACTGCATTGTTCTGACATGTGGCTCCCAGAGCGTACACTTTGGTTCTGGCACCTCTTTCTGAAGCAACATAGAATATTCTCCTTCCGTGAGATTTGTAGATGTTTGAAGAGAGTTGCAGTGATCTTGCCTTGTTGCCTTTTTAGGTGTCAAACATCCCTAAGTCTGTCAAACTGTTTTCTTATGTCATAGTTCATTTGTCAATTTGTAGCATACAAAGTATGTATATATTATACACAACTAGAAATTAGGGAAGCAGTGAGGACAAAGTGATCCCTGCCCTCGGGGAACTCATGGTCTAATTAATAATAGAGTTATAAGGGCTATAGAAGGGGCACCAAATTCAACCTTGGTGATTGGGGTTGAGGGTGTCAAGGAAAGCTTTCTGGAGGACACACCATAGTCCTGAAGTCCAGAAGAGTACTATGAGTTAGCCAAGGAAGCAGGATAAATGAGGGGAGTAGGGTGTTCTAGCTAGGAGAGCCACATTATTGGAAAGGTTGAAAGCAAGGAAGTACATGGGGAGTTCAGGGATGTGAGGGTAGTTCAGTCTGAGGGAGGCACTAATGGGGAGGTGGTGAATGGGGATAAAGATGCAGAAGTGCAGGAGCAGAAAGTAGGGCTGACAAGGTGGTGGGGTGGGGAGATGAGGTCAGACATTATAGGAGAGTGTAGAATGATGGTTAGTCCTGATCAGGAAGGATATTTATTATCCTCTTGGTTACACAAAACTATGGGAAACATAACAGGTTCTGTATGAGGTCATATAGATTTGGTAATATTTTGCGCATTATATTTTGTTGTTGGAGAAAGAATGTATTTGATTATTAGGGTTAGATAAATATGGCTCACTCAGTAGCAAGACTATTTCTCCAACAATATATTTAGAGAAGCAAGAGGCAGAAAGATAATATGTTTTTAACATTCTTATGGCTGTGAGAAACTGGATGACTTCTAAACAGAGGATAAAAGTAATAATAATGATAGCAAACACTTGTATAGCACTATGGGCCTGGCCCTGTTAATACTAATAAATTTAATGCCCACATGAACTCTATGAAGTAAGTATTGTCCCTAGATAGAGTTTAAATAACTAACAGAGGTTAGAAAGCTAACTAGAATAAGCAGAGCTAGGATTTTATTTCAGACCCTAAGAACATGTGGAGAAAGATTTAAGTTTAGATAAAGGAAACGCAATGAGACTGCAAAATCAGACATCTTTAGAGATGGCTCCTGCCTGGTGTTGATGGTCACAAGCAGGCATTCATTGGTGTGGTCATGACCGGTGTAAATAAAGCAAATGTTCACAAATCCACACTTCATACCTTACCCACAGGGATTACTCTTTGGAGGAGATCATTCTTTTGATGGCTTTCAGGAGCTGGCCTGGGTTTTACTAGCAGTTGTAGGTGCCTACATCTTCAGATCCTTGCCCTGCCTCCTGCCACTGCCAAAGAAGGTCTAGCCTCCCTAGAAAGGGTAGGAAAATTAGGGTAACAGTGAATCAGAGAAGGTTTGAAGTACCCTTACTTCTAGGGAAACATAATTGTCCAGCAGCATTCCCAGGGACAGACCAGTTAATGCTGGCAAACATGAATGTGCAGTTGCCCCAGCTTTTAAACATGATTTTTCTCTAAGGTTGACTGATCGCATGTTGAGTATATGTAATCAAGTGTTTCTTAGGGACAGAAGGAATAAAGATAATTAAGAGAGAGGTTGAAGTGATAACCATGTGATGAACCTGTACTGCATAGGAAATGAAGTCAAAATTAAGAGTGGGCTCAAGCATAGGGATCTAGCAAAGCAGTAAAGGAATTAGGGTCTCTTGAGTCCAAAAAGAAGAGAGGTCAAAGCAACTGCTTGAAAGCATTGGAAGGGTAGCAAAGAATATTGAATGAATGGGATGTTTGAATTTTTTTCTTTTTAGAGGAAGACTAGTTGTACTCCTTCTTGCCTTGGTCAGTGTTATCTGAACATAAATCAGTTTGTTAATGATTTAATTTGTGACACAGTGAAAATGTTAAATAGGTCAGGCCAGAGCTCCTAGGTACAACCAAGGTGAGGCTGACCTCTTTATTTCCCATGACTTTATAATCTTCAAGCCCATGTTTGAATATTTGAACATGATGATTATTCTGTTGCATAATTAAATAAAAACAGAGGTCAATAGACTAGTTCTGTGAAGCAAATATACACTACAGATTTTTATACCCAGTAGGACATGACATTGAGGTATTATAAACAATGATAATTCTCAGTCCTCTTAAACTCATTACAATTCAGTTAGATTTTATATTTACTCATTACTATTTATCTTCATGAATGATTTTACCTCTAACTGGTTCTTGAGACTAGCAGTTGTAGGTGCCTACAGCTACAGTGAAAGATCTGGGAGTTGAAACATTCCACTCTGGCCAGATTTCCCCTAGGTAAAGTAGGCTTCCGACCTGTGGCCTTTCCTTTCTGCACTTCTCATCTGGCCTAGCCTGAAAATCCGCTGATACAAAGAATACTTTGAAGCTTGAAAATGCCACTTAAATATGGTGGCATCATCAACCAAACTGTGATATATAAGGCAGGGAACTGAGTAACACTGATAACAGTAGCCCTATTTGTCGAATGTTTATTTATAAAGTTTATAGTGACCAGCAAACCCACTCTGTTGGATTTCACTAGGCTGCATGGGAGGTGTAAGTTACCAAAGGTCATTGAGGACAAAGACAGGAGCACAGTGAACCTGGGATAGTTATTTCTGATCTTGGTTTGGGGTAGGAGAGAGAGAGGACAGCAGGGAGTGAACTGAGGAACAGTTTTTTAAATAAACATAAGTCTGGATTAGTACCTCTGTTCCCTGGCATGACTAGGGTGTGAGTCCACTGGTATGCTGGAGCTGGTCCTTTCTGTCTCGTGGCTATTAAATTTTCAAGAATTTGTAAGCTGTTTACTAAATAGTCATTACTTAAAATTAAATTATTTTAATTGCTATTAAATAAACAAATTCTTGAAAACAAAGATAAGTGCTCAAAACTTATTGCTTCCCAATTATTTTACTATGCTGTGCTCTTGAGATTGTTTATATCTATTCTTTTCCCAGTTTTGTGTTCAGTGATGTCATGTTGGTAACTTGAAATCAGCCATCATGGGAATTTTTGTACCATGGAAATTGGCAAATGCTACAAATCAGGATTTTTTTTTCCCTAAAGATCCAGTTGTTAACCATTTCACCTGTTGTTAACCAGTTGCACATCACTGGATATTATGATTATATGCCAACCAGTGGGAAGGAGGGATATGGTCTTTATCTCAGTGAAACTCAGTCTATAATCTCTAGGTTACAAATCATCATAGACTGTGTTTCCTATGTGGACTGAGGTTAAGAAACACAAAATGAAGGCCTAATGACTTTTTGAGTTCCTTCCACCCTGTTTCCATGTCATGTATATTCCTCCTTGCAACTAATGCTGTTATCTTAGTGAATTTATATTCACCTTCGTATCCCCAGTGCATAGTGTACAATCAGTCCTTGATCAGTTATTAATAAACAATGTGGTATGCCCTTCCCATAGACTCTAAACATATCAGAGGTCATCTGTACCACTCTAACAAACTTTTACACCTCTCCTTAAGTTTAAGAAACAAGTTGCTAGGGTTTTTTAACAAAGAAAAGTTTCACTCCCCCTCATTTTTGTTCTCTTCTGTATTTTCTTCACTTTCTTACTCTCTTTCCCCTTCCCTTTTTTCTCAGCCTATGGCCTGAATCTGCCACGTAATTGTGATTTGGGTGGGATGGTGGGCATATGTAAAGTTTTAGGGCATAGAACTAGATATAATTCAGTCTAGCAGATTTCTACTTCTCCAAAGTGATTGCTATTGTGCAGGGTCCATCAAAATAGTTTGGAGACTTAGTCAGATAAATAAATAGTCCTAATAAATGTAGTGTGTCTGATTTGAAAGACTATTTGGAGAGTGGGATCTCTGTTAAGTTATATAGGCCACCTGTATGACACATAACTGAAGAGAATGAATTCAGTGGAGCATGCCGTACTTGGACGACATGGCGATTTACTCGAACTGAATTAACTCAAGCTGGCAGAGCTCTGAGCTGCCTTGATTGAGAGCCTGGATAGGAGATAGAGTTATGCCTGACTGAGCATCTGAACTACCCCCAGATGCTGCACAGGTGGGGGATTAGATGGCTGCTAGCTGACCAGTGCATTCTCTTGATTGTCTTTTGAGAAAGAAAGATTGATGAGGGAAAGAGGGATGGGGCAAGAACAGGCCAAGAAAGAAAGGATAAAGTTTTCAGACTCTCTTCACACCCTAAGAAAGACTTTTTGAAAAGCTTGGGTTAAGTCTGGCAATGGATATAAGCACAGGACTCTTGGATTATATTCTTGGCTCTTACTACTACTTCTGACTTTGAGCAAATCAGCTGACTTATTTGCCTGTAAAACAATATTCCCTCTGACATTAATATTTACCTCATGAGGTTATCGAGAGGATAATGTTAGTAATGTCTTGTGTTTACATCGTTCCTTTCACAGAGAGCTCAGCATTTTATATACATTGAGAGTGAAGCTTCTTGTGAGAAATGAATATAAGTATTTATTTTTTGGAAGTGAACTTAGGCCATAAGAGCCTGAATTTAACACATTGCAGGAGGGCATATGGTACATAGTGATCCAATTGGTTAAATGAATTTTTTTATTTCACTTGCAGTCCCATCTTGCCCTCTTGTTTTATGAACTGAGGAATACAGTGAGTCCATATATATGGATGAGAGGTCCCACATATGTGATCAGAGTGGTCTCTCATGACACATCCAGTTTGAAGAACAGTCAGAACATCTTTGATAACACTCTTTTGGACCTCTGTTGTGGCAGAAAGACATGTAGAAAATCTTAGCCCTGAACTATAGAAGTACGCTGAAGGATTATAGAGATAAAAGATGTAAATACGGGAGTGTTTTCTCTTTTCATTTCAGCTCAGTTCAAACAGCATTTCTTGAGTGCCTGTTAATATACATGATTTTGAGGGAAGAGGTGAATGAAAGAGGCACAGCATGCACAGAAATTTAAACTGGCATTAGCAAGGAGAGGGAAGTGAGACTTAAAGTGGATATATGCAGCAGTACTGGGGAGAGGCAGAAATGCACCACAGTATTTCAGGTGTTTAAAGAGGGGAAAGATTGCATCTGTTATTACCTGTGTACCAAGCAGGCTGACATTCACTGGGGAGACATAATCCCTGGTCTGTAAATTCAGTGAAAAAGACATGCAGAAATAAATCATTTTAGTCCGTCCTAGTCAAGGCAGTGATCAAGAGCACTTAGTCCTGCATGGGAATTTAGAGAAGGTTTATTGGAGAGTGAGATTTCTCCTACAAGTCTTAAAAATTGAAAAGAACGTGCCTTCCAGGCTGGAAGATTAGCATATTCAAAAGCCCTCAATGTTTAGTCTTCTTTCAACACAATATGGCAAACTACAGAAAGATTGGTATTATTATAGCCTGAAGTTTAAGTGGGGGTAGTAGAGATGAAAGCACAGTGAGGTACCAACAGTGAAGGCTTGAGGAATACAAACAAATATTTAAGGGGCAAGGAAAAGAAGAGGAGCCCATGAGGGAGTCTAACAGGATGAAAGAATTAAATAGACTCTGGGCTTAAGGGAAAGAGCTAATAGGCAGTGAGGGGTTAAAGATATTGGAAATAAAGGGGGTAATTGCTGGAACAAGGTCTTAGGAGAAATGAAGGAAGATTGGGGCCATGTGTGGAGAGCAAAGCCTTGAACCCAGAGGAAGGATGCCTTATGCTCTGAATGGAAGAAACAGTGCAAAGATAGGTCCAAAAATATCTAGGAAGTAAAGAGGAATGATGTTGAGATAATGTATGTGTAATTGTCTCACTGAGGTAGAAGATAATGTCATTTGCTGACAAAGATGTGGCTTTGGTTGGGGTCTTGAGCATAATGACAGTTTGGAAATTAAGTGAGTAAAAAAGTGAGAGCAAACTAAATAAGGATGAGTGAGAGGTCAAGCATAGTTGATAGCCTGTCTGAGACAGATGCTGATTTATAGTGACACCAGTCTAAAAACTGATTTTTCTCTAACTGTGCACGACAGCTAGGTCATAGAAGTGTAGAAAGTATAGTTTTTTATTAATCCTGTATTGAAGTTTTGTTAAACAAGTGAAGCAAAAGGACAGAGGTCCCATATAATTGAAGATACTGGTGAGAGAGTGGTTTGGATGGTGAGCCATGCTATCCCTGCTGGGTACAGCAATGAGGCCAGGAGAGAAATCAAAAAACTATGGCGTTCCTTGGATTGAAGAGCAGAGGTGGTGAGGGCAAAGGTGTGAGCCTACTGGAAGGATCAGAGACTGGCCATCTTTGGATATTGTATGGAAAGCAGCTCCACTTGATGACCACTTCAAGTGTGTGGCCTTGGATGTAAGTGACCCTGGTGGTGATGGAGGTGAGGAATTGGATGGGTGTCTAGATGGTTACAGAAGCACGTGACCCAGGATAGTGAGAGGACAAGGAATATATTAAAGATTTTAGCCAGATGCCCTAGTTTTGAATAAATGTTGTCAATGAATCAGGACAATTAGTAAGGGGACATCAGTGGGAGAAGATAACTGTGTGATATAAACTTCAACAAATGAGGGGCGGTTATACCTGAGGCATTAGGGAGTAATGGTTTAGAAGCTTCTAGGAGAAGAAATAATAGCACTTTTTGATTGTCTGCTATTCATTAGCCATTTAAAAAAAATATTTGGTTGAACTTGCTGGTATTTGAGCTATAAAATGGTAACTTCATATTGTTCAACTTCATACTTTGCATGTATTAACTCATTCATTTTCACAACTGCCTTCTGAAGTAGATTGCCATTGAGCAGCTGAGGAAGCAGAAGCACAGAAATAGTAATTAACTTGCACAAGGTCATCTGAGAAGTAGTAGAGCCCAGTTTTCAGACCTTGGCAATCTGGCTTCAGAGGCTACAGTCTGTCTCTGAGTAGGGAGTACCTACCTTACCCCCACTACCCTGTAAGCCTTGAGCTGTGCGAGGTATGTGAGACTGAACTCCTCTTCTGTATATAATAAACTGAGATAAATGCCATAAAGGAAATAATGTGGTTCCCTAGTTATTCTTGAAATCTCATGTGTTTCCCCATCCCTTTCTATTTGCATTTTCCTTCACTCCCAAACTTTCTAAAGGCAGAATACTTTCTCTACCTCCTTCCCTAACTGAAAACTAGTATGCCCCTGGTTTGCTTGTAGTTTACTAATAGACAAGAAGGGAAGGAAGTTCTAGACATCACACATGCAGAGTCACAGGAGATTGGGAAAGAGCAAGGAACACAGTTCATTAATGACAAGACATTCTGTATATGGGACATGAGTCAGGATGGTGGGAGAAGTAGAGTTTTTAAGAGAGAGTGATAGAGGTAAAATCAGAAGCTGGGGTGGGTTGTAAAGGACTTTTTACCATTTTAAAGAATATCAACATTATCCTCTGTGCTATATAGCCAGCCATTGAAAGATTTTAAGCAGCAAAATGCCATGAACAAATTATAAATTAAATTGTCAGCCGGGATGCAGCTAAAGGGGAAAAGACTAGAAGCAGAAAGATGGTTAGGAAGCTGTTGCAGTCATCCATGTGAAGGTACAGGGCTCGGTAATGGTCCTAGCTATGTAACTAAAGAGGAGCGTGTGTATCCATGAGCTATTTAACAACAGGAATTGGCAGGTTGGGTATTTAAAAGAGTGTGGGTTACTGGAACCAGTAACTGACATCATCACACAAGAAAATAAATTGATTTGGAAGGAGACATGAGGAGTCCTGTTTTTTTATATGTTAGGTATGAGATGTCTATAGAATCCAAGTAGAAATACAGTTCTGGAATTCAGGAACCAGCTCTCACAGAAAATGCAGATGAAAATACATCAGCCTCCTCTGATCTCTCTGAGTCTCACTTCCAACATGGTCACTTCTCTCATCAGTATTGTCCTGTGTCCACTCCTTTATCTGGATATGGGGACAGAGACCTGAGTGAGCTGTAGCTTTGGGCCAGATGCCTCCATCAGGGCCTCACACTATGGAATCAGGGGAAGGTCTGAGGGTAGGGTCTTGGGTGCCCACTGACTCTCCAGCTGCTGACAGCAGCCCTTTACCTGCAACATTATTCCCATAAAAGGGAGCACAGTAGCTTCCTAGCATGAATGAATGAATGAATGAATGATCAGTTGATCACATTGGGGCCTTCCTAAAAAGCCATCTGTACAATATTTTGGTGGGCCTTGTACAGGTAGAATTATATAGACCTAGTTCCTGACTTATTATGTAGCCTAGATAAAAAATGTGGATTAGGCATATGATTAGCACATTGACAAGGGGGTATTCAACTGGTGGGTAAATGGTTAATTATCAATAATATAGTTTGGCTAAGCAGTAAGTGAATCAGTACGCATGTTACTAATGAGAGAACCTGTTTCTGACAGAAGCATTATAATAGTATTGCAGAGACATAAAAAGGTACAGATACTCATATGCAAAGAAATCATGGGAAAAGATGTCATTCAAACAAGTCTTTTCATGGGCCTAGTAAATTTGATAAGGAATAGGAAGAAAACCAGTCTTTGCTTTCCCTTAGGTTGAAGTAAACTTGACCCAATGGAGTACCCTAGTCCTGTTCATTTGTCAAATTTACTTAGATTCCAGGGATTTGCATGTGGAAAACTAATGCCATGGCAGGATTACCAGACTGTAAATTCATCAAGGAGTCTGATGATATCATAAACTGTGAGAAGCCAGTGTCTCACAGCAGCATCAGAAACCTCCTAGTTTGATTTAGCACTGGTAATCCATTTTATTCCTCTCCATTAGTTATTACAATAATAACAGATTGGCGACACAGCCCCATTTTGTGCCTCTGGTGCTGTCTACTGCTGGGCACAGCTGCCTCCAGTCATTCTTTCCAGTGTAAATAACAGTTCATGTTTCCATGGGCTGTCGCGAGATCTGTCTGTGCCTGTGAAAGAGGCCATGTCACCACCCTGTTGGGGAAGATTGAAGGTCTGAGCGAAGCCAAGGAACTGCATAAGAAAGCCAGAGCAGCACTCCCTCCCTAAAATATGTGTTCTGCTCCTGAGGACATTTAGATTGACTGGGTGTTAATGATGTGAATTTCTGTGAGTGTGGGGCAAGAAAATTCTATCACTTGCATCTGTCTGATGCAGGCCTTTTACTCTGGAACTTTTCCTTTCATGTTAGATGTAAATAATGAACTCCTTTGTTGTGAGAGGGTATGTTACAAAGCAGTAAACACTTCAGCAAAGAGCATCTTTTGATCTTCACGCCTATGGCAGTAAAAGCTGAGA
>JAVSCE010016003.1:0-40791 GCA_032199065.1 Smutsia gigantea
ACAGAACTCTACACCCAAAAGCAACAGGATACACATTCTTCTCAAGTGCACATGGAACATTTTCAGAATAGACCACATACTAGGCCACAAAAAGAACCTCAGTAATTTCAAAAATATTGAAATCCTACCAACCAAATTCTCAGATCACAAAGGTATAAAACTAGAAATAAATTTTAGAAAGAAATCAAAAAGGCTCACAAATACATGGAGACTTAACAACACTCTCCTAATTAATCAATGGGTTAACGACCAAATCAAAACAGAAATCAAAGAATATATAGAGACTAATGACAACAACAACACAAAGCCACAACTTCTGTGGGACGCAGCAAAGGCAGTTCTAAGAGGAAAGTATATTGCCATCCAGGCCTATTTAAAGAAAGAAGAACATTCCCAAATGAATAGTCTAAAGACACAATTACTGAAATTGGAAAAAGAAGAACAAATGAGGCCCAAAGTCACCAGAAGGAGGACATAATAAAGATTAGAGAAGAAATAAATAAAATTGAGAAGAATAAAACAATAGAAAAAATCAATAAACCAAGAGCTGGTTCTTTGAAAAAATAAACAAAATAGATAAACCCCTAGCCAGACTCATTAAGAGAAAAAGAGAATCTACACACATAAACACAATCAGAAATGAGAAAGGAAAAATCATGACGGACCCCACAGAAACACAAAGAATCATAAGAGAATATTATGAGAATCTATATGCTAACAAGCTGGAAAACAGAAGAAATGGACAACTTCTTAGAAAAATACAACCTTCCAAGACTGACCAAGCAAGAAGCAGAAAAACTAAACAGACCAATCACCAGTGATGAAATCGAATTGGTAATCAAAAAACTACCCAAGAACAAAACCCCTGGGCCTGATGGATTTACCTCTGAATTCTACCAGACATATAGAGAAGAAATAACACCCATTCTCCTTAAAGTTTTCCAAAAAATAGAAGAGGAGGGAATACTTCCAAACTCATTCTATGAAGCCAGCATCACTCTAATACCAAAACGGGCAAAGACCTCACCAAAAAAGAAAATTACAGACCAATATCCCTGATGAACGTAGATGCAAAATACTCAACAAAATATTAGCAAATCGAATTCAAAAATACATCAAGAGGATCATACACCATGATCAAGTGGGATTCATCCCAGGGATGCAAGGATGGTACAACATTCGAAAATCCATCAACATCATCCACCACATCAACAAAAAGAAGAACAAAAACCACATGATCATCTCCATAGACACTGAAAAAGCATTTGACAAAATTCAGCATCCATTCCTGATTAAAACTCTCAGCAAAATGGGTATAGACGGCAAGTACCTCAACATCATAAAGGCCATATATGACAAACCCACAGCTAACATCATACTTAACGGTGAGACGCTGAAAGCTTTTCATCTAAGATCTGGAACAAGACAAGGATGCCCACTCTCTCCACTGTTATTCAACATAGTACTGGAGGTCCTAGCCACAGCAATCAGACAAAACAAAGACATACAAGGCATCCAGACTGGTAAAGAAGAAGTCAAATTGTCACTATTTGCAAATGACATGATACTGTACATAAAAAACCCTAAAGATTCCATTCCAAACTACTAGAACTAATATCTGAATTCAGCAAAGTTGCAGGATACAAAATTAACACACAGAAATCTGTTGCTTTCCTGTACACTAATGATGAACTACCAGAAAGAGAAATCAGGAAAACAATTCCATTCACAATTGCATCAAAAAGAATAAAATACCTAGGAATAAACCTAACGAAGGAAGTGAAAGACCTGTACTCTGAAAACTACAAGACACTCCTAAGAGAAATTAAAGAGGACACTAACAAATGGAAAAGCATCCCATGCTCTTGGCTAGGAAGAATCAATATTGTCAAAATGGCTATACTACCTAAAGCAATCTACAGATTCAATGCAATCCCTATCAAACTACCAACAGCTTTCTTCAATGAACTGGAACAAATAATTCTAAAATTCATATGGAACCACAAAAGACCCCGAATAGCCAAAGCAATCCTGAGAAGGAGGAATAAAACAGGGGGAATTATGCTCCCTGACTTCAAGCTCTACTACAAAGCCACAGTAATCAAGACAATTTGGTATTGGCACACAAACAGACCCACAGACCAGTGGAACAGAATAGAAAATCCAAACATTAACCCAAACATATACAGTCAATTAATATTTGATAAAGGAGCCTTGGATATACAATGGGGAGATGACAGCCTCTTCAGCAGCTGGTGTTGGAAAAACTGGACAGCTACATGTAAGAGAATGAAACTGGACTACTGTCTAGCCCCATACACAAAGGTAAACTCAAGGTGGATCAAAGACTTGAATGTAAGTCATGAAACCATAAAACTCTTAGAAAAAAACATAGGCAAAAATCTCCTGGACATAAACATGAGCAACTTCTTCATGAACATATCTCCCCGGGCAAGGGAAACAAAAGCAAAAATGAACAAGTGGGACTATATCAAGCTGAAAAGCTTCTGTACAGCAAAGGACACCATCAGTAGAACAAAAAGACATCCTACAGTATGGGAGAATATATTCATAAAAACGTATCTGATAAAGGGTTGACATCCAAAATATATAAAGAACTCATGCACCTTAACAAACAGAAAGCAAATAATCCAATTAAGAAATGGGCAGAGGACATGAATAGACACTTCTCCAAAGAAGAAATTCAGATGGCCAACAGGCACATGAAAAGATGCTCCACATCGCTAATCATCAGAGAAATGCAGATTAAAACCACAATGAGATATCACCTCACACCAGTGAGGATGGCCAACATCCAAAACACAAACAACAACAAATGTTGGCGAGGATGTGGAGAAAAGGGAACCCTCCTACACTGCTGGTGGGAATGCAAATTAGTTCAACCATTGTGGAAAGCAGTATGGAGGTTCCTCAAAAAACTCAAAATAGAAATACCATTTGACCCAGGAATTCCACTCCTAGGAATTTACCCTAAGAATGCAGCAGCCCAATTTGAAAAGGACAGATGCACCCCTATGTTTATTGCAGCACTATTTACAATAGCCAAGAAATGGAAGCAACCTAAGTGTCCATCAGTATATGAATGGATAAAGAAGATGTGGTACATATACACAATGGAATATTATTCAGCCATAAGAAGAAAACAAATCCTACCATTTGCAACAACATGGATGGAGCTAGAGGGTATTATGCTCAGTGAAATAAGCCAAGCCGAAAAAGACAAGTATCAAATGATTTCACTCATATGTGGAGTATAAGAACAAAGAAAAAAACTGAAGGAACAAAACAGCAGCAGACTCACAGAACCCAAGAACGGACTAATAGTTACCAAAGGGAAAGGGACTGGGGAAAATGGGCGGGAAGGGAGGGATAAGAGGGAAAAAGGGGCATTACGATTAGCAAATGTAATGTTGGGGGGGCACGGGGAGGGCAGTACAACTCAGAGAAGACAAGTAGCGATTCTATAGCATCTCACTACACTGATGGACAGTGACTGTAATGGGGTTGGTGGTGGGGGGACCTGATGAAGGGGTAGTTTAATAATCGTAATATTGCACATGTAATTGTAAATTAATGATAATAAAATAAATTATATATATAAAAAAAAAGAAAAAAAAAGAATAATCAGATTGTGTATATAAGAGCTTAACGGGAGAGTTAAGTTAAACTGTTAGATAGTAAAGAAGCTACCCTTGAACCTTTGGTAACCACGACTCTAAAGCTGGCAGGGCAATAAGTATATATCTATCGATAATCACCCTAAATGTAAATGGACTGAATGCACCAATCAAGGGACACAGAGTAATACAATGGAGAAAAAAGTAAGACCCATCTATATGCTGCTTACAAGAGACTCACCTCAAACTCAAAGATATACACAGACTAAAAGTGAAGGGATGGAAAAAGATACTTCATGCAAACAACAAAGAGAAAAAAGCAGCAGTTGCAGTAGTTGTATCAAACAAAATAGACTTCAAAACAAAGAAAGTAGCAAGAGATAAAGAAGGACATTACATAATAATAAAGGGGTCAGTCCAACAAGAGGATATAACCATTTTAAATACATATGCACCCAACACAGGAGCACCGACATATGTGAAACAAATACTAACAGAATTAAAGGAGGAAATAGAATGCAATGCATTCATTTTAGGAGATTTCAACACACAACTCACTCCAAAGGACAGATCAACCAGACAGAAAATAAATAAAGACACAGAGGCACTGAACAACACACTAGAACAGATGGACCTAACAGACATCTACAGAACTCTACACCCAAAAGCAGCAGGATACACATTCTTCTCAAGTGCACATGGAACATTTTCCAGATTAGACCACATACTAGGCCACAAAAAGAACCTCAGTAAATTAAAAAATATTGAAATTCTACCAACCAACTTTTCAGATCACAAAGGTTTAAACTACAAATAAATTGTATAAAGAAAACAGAAAGGCTCACAAATACATGGAGGCTTAACAACATGCTCCTAAATAATCAATGGATCAACGACCAAATTAAAACAGAGATCAAACTATATATGGAGACAAATGACAACAACAGCACAAAGCCCCAACTTCTGTGGGACGAAGCAAAGGCAGTACTAAGAGGAAAGTATATTGCAATCCAGGCCTATTTAAAGAAGGAAGAACAATCCCAAACGAATAGTCTAAAGTCACAATTATTGAAATTGGAAAAAGAAGAACAAATGAGACCCAAAATCACCAGAAGGAGGGACATAATAAAGATTGGAGAAGAAATAAATAAAACTGAGAAGAATAAAACAACAGAAAAAAATCAATGAAACCAAGAGCTGGTTCTTTGAAAAAATAAACAAAACAGATAAACCCCTAGCCAGACTTATTAAGAGAAAAAGAGAATCTACACACATAAACAGAATCAGAAATGAGAAAGGAAAAATCACGACGGACCCACAGAAATACAAAGAATTATTAGAGAATACTATGAAAATGTATATGCTAACAAGCTGGAAAAACTAGAAGAAATGGACAACTTCTTAGAAAAACACAACCTTCCAAGACTGACGAAGCAAAACAGAAAACCTAAACAGACCAATTACCAGCAACAAAATTGAATCGGTAATCAGAAACCTGCCCAAGAAAAAACCCACGGGCCAGATGGATTCACTGCTGAATTATATCAGATATACAGAGAAGAAATAATACCCATTCTCCTTAAAGTTTTCCAAAAAATAGAAGAGGAGGGAATACTTCCAAACTCATTCTATGAAGCCAGCATCACTCTAATACCAAAACCAGGCAAAGACCCGACCAAAAAAGAAAATTACAGACCAATATCCCTGATGAACACAGATGCAAAAATACTCAAGAAAATATTAGCAAAACGAATTGACAAATACATCAGGAGGATCATACACCATGATCAAGTGGAATTCATCTCAGGGATACAAGGATGGTACAACATTCGAAAATCCATCAACATCTTCCACCACATCAACAAAAAGAACAACAAAAACTACATGATCATCTATCTCCATAGATGCTGAAAAAGCATTTGACAAAATTCAGCATCCATTCGTGATTAAACTCTTAACAAAATGGATATAGAGGGGAAGTACCTCAACATAATAAGGCCATATATGACAAACCCACAGCCAACATCATACTTAACAGCGAGAAGCTGAAAGCTTTTCATCTAAGATCGGGAACAAGACAGGGATGCCCACTCACCCCACTGTTATTCAACACAGTACTGGAGGTCCTAGCCATGGCAATCAGGCAAAACAAAGAAATACAAGGCATCCAGATTAGTAAAGAAGTCAAACTGTCACTATTTGCAGATGAGATGATATTGTACATAAAAAACCCTAAAGACTCCACTCCAAAACTACTAGAACTAATATCTGAATTCAGCAAAGTTGCAGTATACAAAATTAATACACAGAAATCTGTTGCTTTCCTATGCACTAACAATGAGGTAACAGAAAGAGAAATAAGGAAAGAATTCCATTCACAATTGCATCAAAAGGAATAAAATACCTAGGAATAAACCTAACGAAGGAAGTGAAAGACCTATACCCTGAAAACTACAAGACACTCCTAAGAGAAATTAAAGAGGACACTAACAAATGGAAATTCATCCCATGCTCTTGGCTAGGAAGAATAAATATTGTCAAAATGGCTGTACTACCTAAGGCAATCTACAGATTCAATGCAATCCCGATCAAAATACCAACAGCATTCTTCAACGAACTGGAACAAATAGTTCTAAAGTGCATATGGAACCACAAAAGACCCCGAATAGGCAAAGCAATCCTGAGAAGGAACAATAAAATGGGGGACATCGCTTCCCAACTTTAAACGCTATTACAAAGCCACAGTAATCAAGACAATTTGGTACTGGCACAAGGAACAGACCCACAGACCAGTGGAACAGACTAGAGAGCCGCGATATAAACCCAACCATATATGGTCAAGTAATATATGATAAAGGAGCAATGGACATACAATGGAGAAATAAGAGCATCTTCAGCAGCTGGTGTTGGAAAAACTGGACAGCTACATGTAAGAGAATGAACCTGGACTACTGTCTAACCCCATACACAAAGGTAAACTCAAAATGGATCAAAGACCTGAATGTAAGTCATGAAACCATAAAACTCTTAGAAGAAAACATAGGCAAAAATCTCTTGGACATAAACATGACTGACTTCTTCATGAACATATCTCCCTGGGCAAGGGAAACAAAAGCAAAAATGAACAAGTGGGACTATATGAAGCTGAAAAGCTTCTGTACAACAAAGGACACCATCAGTAGAACAAAAAGACATCCTACAGTATGGGAGAATATATTCATAAATGACATATCCGATATGGGGTTGACATCCAAAATATATAAAGAACTCACACACCTCGACAAACAAAAAGCAAATAATCCAATTAAAAAATGGGCAGAGGAGCTGAACAGACGTTTCTACAAAGAAGAAATTCAGACGGCCAACAGGCACATGAAAAGATGCTCCACATCGCTAATCATCAGAGAAATGCAAACTAAAACTACAATGAGATATCACTTCACACCAGTAAGGATGGCCACCATCCAAAACACAAACAACAACAAATGCTGGTGAGATGTGGAGAAAGGGGAACCCTCCTACACTGCTGGTGGGAATGCAAATTAGTTCGACCATTGTGGAAAGCAGTATGGAGGTTCCTCAAAAAACTCAAAATAGAAATACCATTTGACCCAAGAATCCCACTCCTAGGAATTTACCCTAAGAATGCAGCAGCCCAGTTTGAAAAAGACAGATGCACCCCTATCTTTATCGCAGCACTATTTACAATAGCCAAGAAATGGAAGCAACCTAAGTGTCCATCAGTAGATGAATGGATATGAAAGATGTGGTATATATACACAATGGAATATTATTCAACTATAAGAAGAAAACAAATCCTACTATGTGCAACAACATGGATGGAGCTAGAGGGTATCATGCTCAGTGAAATAAGCCACGTAGAGAAAGACAAGTATCAGATGATTTCACTCATCTGTGAAGTATAATAACAAAGAAAAAAACTGAAGGAACAAAACAGCCACAGACTCACAGAACCCAAGAATGGACTAACAATTACCAAAGGGAAAGGGACTGGGGAGGATGGGTGGGAAGGGAGGGATAAGGGGGGAAAATGGGTATTATGATTAGCACACATAATGTAGGGGGGCAGGGGAAGGCAGTATAGCACAGAGAAGACAAGTAGTGACTCTATAGCATCTTACTACACTGATGGACAGTGACTGTAGTGGTGTATGTGGTGGGGAGTTGATAATGTGGGGAGTCTAGTAACCATAATGTTGCTCATATAACTGTATATTAATAATAGCAAAATAAAATAAAATAAAAAATAAGAGGGGATGATGGCTGCTAAACCAAGCCCCCAGAGAAGATGGGAGTGAATGGAATGGAAGGCCCTGGCGAAGCAGTGGACTTGGACAAAAAGACATCTCATCCTTGGAGACTGGAGGTAAGAATACATCAATTTGCAACATGAGAAGAGGAGATGGAGAGTTTGAAACATTTGCTTTAAATGTTGAATTTTTCAGGAATAACAGTCACTGTCTTGAAAGTCCATGGGAAGAGGTATGCAGTATTCATGGTTATCTCGTGTCAGGAAACCTTGTTAACAGTTCAGCGGAATAAAACGAATGTCTTCGTGTTCAGGCACACTCGCTGCGAGCCCTCAGGCACTCCCTCTAGCCTCAGGACCTCAGTGTTCCCATCTGTTAAAACAGCACACCATGTGCTCTTTGGGGTTCCTTGTAGCTCCTTGTTACTGTGACTAATCCATCTAAATCACATTTCTCAATGAATATACTGCAAGCACTCAGTGTGGATCAGTAATTTATTAAGTATGTTTCCATTATACCTTTAAGTTACTCTGTAGCATCAGGTATGCTTTAATGGCCATGTATGGGTTTTGCAAGACACTAATTTCAAGGAACATGAATCTTACCACCACTGTGTGACTAGGCAAATTAACCTGCCTGAGCCTCTGGTGTCTCCTATGTAAATGGTGAAAGGGCTAGTAACTAATCTTCACAACGTGTCTAGTATGTATATAAAACACTCATAGTGCTAGAAACACCCCAAAGGATCAGGGCAGCATCTACAGTCAAACATTAATATTTCTTCAGGAAACATGACAAAAACTACGAGTAACCTTGTGTCAGTTCAGGTTTTGCCTCCAAATGAGTTTTATCCCAAATTTAGAAAAATTCTTTTGGTTTTCATACCTTAGGTGAGGATTGCCAGTAAGGATTATGGACCTGAACTAATCAGTCATTGTGTGTTTATTAAGCCCTACTCTGTAGCTAGCTCTTTCCAGCACTGTATTACAAGCAAATAATAAGCTTTAGTACCTGTCCTCTGGTCTATGAATCATAGAACCCCTCATGAAGCATGGGATAACTCAGTAGAAAACTGGGCAAAAGACTTAATCAGCACACAATAAAGGAAGGTATTCCAGCGATGACTAAACAAAGTGTTCAGGCTCTTTTGTAACCAGGGAATTGTGTATCAAAGTCACGGAAATGCTACTCTGACGCTTACTGGAGATAAAGTCTGATAATGGCAAGTTTTGGTGAGGAGATGGAGCAATGTGTACCTTCACTGCTGGTGGCAAGAGTGTACTGGAACAACCATTTTATAAATGTGTTTACCTAGTGAATTTGAAGATGCATACACATATACCCCATGATACAGTGTTGCTGCTTCTTAGAAGTTATACATTAGAGGAACTCATGTGCATATGCATCAGGGTACATATATGAGAATATTGTGGAGGAGACAGAAGACTTGGAGAATTCTACTTCTTGGTCTGTGTGGTGATTGGGTGTTTGCTTTATAGTTATTAAACTCTTTAATGCATTTTAAAAAAATAGGCAGAGGATCTGAACAGACACTTCTCCAAAGAAGAAATTCAGATGGCCAACAGGCACATGAAAAGATGCTCCACATCGCTAATCATCAGAGAAATGCAAATGAAAACCACAATGAGATATCACCTCACACCAGTAAGGATGGCCACCATCCAAAACACAAACAACAACAAATGTTGGTAAGGATGTGGAGAAAGGGGAACCCTCCTACACTCCTGGTCGGAATGTAAGTTAGTTCAACCATTGTGGAAAGCAGCATGGAGGTTCCTCAAAAAACTCAAAATAGAAATACCATTTGACCCAGGAATTCCACTCCTAGGAATTTAACCTAAGAATGCAGGAGCCCAGTTTGAAAAAGACATATGCACTCCTATGTTTATCGCAGCACTATTTACAATAGCCAAGAAATGGAAGCAACCTAAGTGTCCATCAGTAGATGAATGGATAAGATGTGGTACATATACACAATGGAATATTATTCAGCCATAAGAAGAAAACAAATCTAGACATTTGCAACAACATGGATGGAGCTGGAAGATATGCTCAGTGAAATAAGCCAGGCGGAGAAGGACAAGTGCCAAATGATTTCCCTCATTTGTGGAGTGTAACAACACAGCAAAATTGAAGGAACAAAACAGCAGCAGACTCACAGAACCCAAGAATTGACTAACAGTTACCAAAGGGAAAGCGACTGGGGAGAATGGGTGGGAAGGGAGGGATAAGGGGGAAAAAGGGGTATTACGATTAGCACACATAATGTAGGGGGGGTGCACGGGGAAGGCATCATAACACAAAGACAAGTAGTGATTCTCTAACATCCTACTACGCTGATGGACAGTGACTGTAATGAGGTATGTGGTGGGGACTTGATAATGTGGGGAGTCTAGTAACCATAATGTTGCTCATATAATTGTACATTAATGATACCAAAATAAAAAAAATAGCATCAGATTCACAGACACTGAGAAGGGACTAGTGGTTACCAAAGGGAAGGGGTTGGTAGGGTGGGTAGGGAGGGAGGGAGAAGGGGATTAAGGGGCACTATAATTTGCAATCACAATATAGGTAGGTCACGGGGAAGGCAGTACAGCATGGAGAAGACAAGTAATGTCTCTATAGCATCTTACTAAGCTGATAGACAGTGACTGCAATAGAGGGGGTGAGCACTTGACAATATGGGTGAACATTGAAACCACTGCATTGTTTATGTGAAACCATCATAAGATTGCGTATCAATGACACTTTAATAAAAAAAAATTCCACCTGCTGAAAACCTCAGTCATTGCTAAGAGCTGTCCTAGAGCCATTTGGAACATCTAAAACCTGAAGCCCCAACTGGCATCTTAGAAGAGGAACTTGACACCACACCCCTCTAGCCTAGCATAATCCCTCTGTCAAGCCTATCTGGGAAGCAGTGAGGGAGGCCCTTGGTTGATTAGTGGTATCTCACATTGATACAGTGCGTTTCCAAATAACCTTTATGACTCTGACCGCTTCATCTGTAACCTCAGTGGGACCCCTATGTACGTCACCTCTCACTTCACCCAGATCAGAAATTATCTCCCAGTGATACCAGATTCAGTGTTACTGTCTCCAGTACCCCAGCTGCCACTGTCCTCTCTCTCCCTTTCTGCTCCCAAAGTCCCAGAACACTGCTAGAGGGAGAACCAAGCAGACCAATGTAAATTCATGCTGTCCAATTTCAACTTGGCCCTTGCAGCTGCTCAGCAACCCTCTTTATTTGTTCCATCCATTCCCTGGCACTCTCCCCACAGAGGCTGTTCCAGCCCTTCCTCTTCCTCCTGAAACTACAAATTCCAATATCCCTGCTTCTACTTCCACAGACTTCTTTTTAGATACTTTCATGAAATTAACTGTCCTGCAACAAATCAGTAACCTCTTTCTCCCTTCCAGCCCTTTCCTCTACTCATCCAGTTTCTTTCCTGGGGAAGCAATCTATGTAATTGACCTTTTATTTATCCTATTTATCCTTTCAGAGATATTTTATGACTCTACAATCAAAAATACAGAGAAGAGGGAAGTTGCACTGGTCATTAAAGATAAGTAGGGTTCAGATAGATGGAGAGACAGATGATATTCCAAGCAGAGGAAATATCCTGGGCAAAGGCACGGAGGTGGGACTGGATAAGATATATTTAGAAAACAGGATATAGCAAGTAGAGTGATCCCCTGAGAAATAATCCCAGCTGCTGCCTCAAGTGCTACCTCTCCTTTTCCAGTTCTGACTTAGCCTGAGCACTGCGTCCCTGCCTGTCCTGCTCTACATACCAGCAGAGTGGAAATCTGACACTTTATGGCTCCTCACCCATCCTACCTTGCCTGGACCTCCATTACTATGTATTGAGCTTTGACCCCAACCATCTGTTTAAAGTCCTGCTAAA
Organism: Smutsia gigantea; assembly: GCA_032199065.1. Lineage (NCBI taxonomy): Eukaryota > Metazoa > Chordata > Mammalia > Pholidota > Manidae > Smutsia > Smutsia gigantea. The sequence goes on from JAVSCE010016003.1 coordinate 11,842, forward strand.
GAGGTGCTAGCTCCTTCCTAAGTCATTCTCCAAGCCAAACACCTTCCATTTCTTTTTTTCACATGGACAATTTCTCCACAACACTGAAAATAGGACAACGAATACAGAAGACACATTGTACAGACATTATTAATTTTACCAATATATACTAAAAACAGAGGTTAAGGAAACATGTGACACTATACAACAGAGATGTAATCAGCAAAACACAAGCTGTGAAACTCCACTGCAAAACAATCCAATTTCCTCGCCAAAAAATTGTAAGGAAAAAAAGGTGAAGGGGACTCTTTAGTTTAAAAGTGGCATGTAATATATATCCACCAGTCACAATGTGTGGTCTTTATTTGGATACTGATTTAAACAAAAATCTATGAAAAATTATTTTGACATTCGTGACACTATTGGAAATTTAAATACTGACTTGGTATTTGGTGATATTGAGGGAACATTGCTTGTTTATGTTGTGTGTGCTAATGGTATTACAATTATGATTCCTTTAAAAAGGATCCTTACCTTTTAAAGATATATGCTGAAACATTTCAGTATGGCATGATATCATGTCTTGGATGTGCTCCAAAATAATGCAGGAGGGAGGAAATAGATGAAACAAGAGTGCCCAAGAGTCGGTATTAGTGGAAGCTGAAATGGAAATGTTTAGTAAGTGGGGATTTATTATACTATTCTGTGTACATTTGTCAATGTTTTAAATACCCATTAAAAATGTTTAAAACTATGTTATTGAATTGTGAAGCATCAATTGTCAGTATCATTCTGAAGAAGTGGAACAGGAGGAGCTGGAATTTGAGAAGAGGTAGGACTGGAACAGCCTCTGTGGGGAGAGTGCCAGGGAATGGATGGAACAAATAAAAAGGGTTGCTGAGCAGCTGCAAGGGCCAAGTTGAAATTGGACAGCATGAATTTACATTGGTCTGCTTGGTTCTCCCTCTAGCAGTGTTCTGGGACTTTGGGAGCAGAAAGGGAGAGAGAGGACAGTGGCAGCTGGGGTACTGGAGACAGTAACACTGAATCTGGTATCACTGGGAGATAATTTCTGATCTGGGTGAAGTGAGAGGTGACGTACTTAGGGGTCCCACTGAGGTTACAGATGAAGCGATCAGAGTCATAAAGGTTGTTTGGAAATGCACTGTATCAATGTGAGATACCACTAATCAACCAAGGGCCTCCCTCACTGCTTCCCAGATAGGCTTGACAGAGGGATTATGCTAGGCTAGAGGGGTGTGGTGTCAAGTTCCTCTTCTAAGATGCCAGTTGGGGCTTCAGGTTTTAGATGTTCCAAATGGCTCTAGGACAGCTCTTAGCAATGACTGAGGTTTCAAGCAGTAGCTATGTGACCTCAAGAAGCTATCCCCTTCTCTGACCCTGGATTTCCTCAACTATAAAAATTTGGGATAATAATACCTACCTCAGAGCAGGTGTGACAATTAAGTAAAGTAAGGTGGGTAGAATTGCCCAGCACAGTGGCATTCTATACATGATGCTTCATTTCCTCAGCAGGTCAATACAATTTCCCTTAATCCTGAAGCTGATGCAATGGTGCAGTAAATATGTTATAACCTTATAGACTAGCAAAACCTGACTGTCAAGAAAAACATTTTCTTATTGAAACATTATAAAATTGGATATTAGAGAGGTGTCCCTCCTTTCCAAGAAACTAAAAAGAAAAGTACTCCACCTTTCCTAATAGGCTGAAGTGAAAGGTTTTGGTGACAAGAAAGAGGAGGAGTAATCCTGATAATAGCAACCACTTTTAGTACTTACTATATGCCACACACTGTTCTGTGTGTTAGCTATTATTACTACAATACACAGATCTGGACCTCAAAAGAAAGATACAGCAAGAGATAAAAATGTGAGTTATCTTCATGTGGCTGGTATTTGAAGTCATGGGCATAATTGAGAGTATCTAGAAGAAAGTCACACATAAGAGGAGAGGAAACCTAGGACCGAGTCCTCGGGAACTTTACCGCTGAATGGCCAGGTAGAAAAGGAAGAGCCTGCAAAGGAGACTAAAAGGAATTGCCAGAGAAGTAGGATGACAACCAAGAGAAGCAATGGGTCATACAAGCTAATGTATGAAATGTATCTCAAAGAAGAAACCATTATGAATGTCAAATTTTGCTTGAGATCAAGTAAGATGAGGAGTAAAAGTACCCACTGGACTTAGTGACATGGTGGCCAATGGTGACCTCATCACTACAAATCAAGGGGGTCAGACTGAAGTGTGTTGCGAAGGGACTAGGAAGAAAGAAATGGAAAAAAAGTAGTTATTTCAAGAAGTTTGGTTACAAAAGAGAGAAAGAAGGAGTTAAGTAGCTGCAGAGGGATGAGAAGTTACGAGAAATTGTTTTTGTCAGATGGAAGAGACATGAGCATGTTTCAATGTCAGTGAAAAAATATTCAATGAGAAGGCAATATTGAATGAATAGCAGAAAGGATAACTGATAATGTAAGGTTTCTGGGAAAGTGTGAAAGGCTGGGTAGAAAGCACAGTGGAAAGAAATGAGAAATGTAAAAGGAGGCAGGGAGAGGATTTGTGCTAATGGAAACAAATAATATAGATTTGATGGTGGGAAGTGGGGGATCAAATACAATAATGCATGCAAAGCACTTAGCAGAGCGCCTGGCAGGTTAGTTTGTATCAGAATGCTGGCTGTGGTTATTGTTGTTAATAATGCTTTACACCTGCTTGAAGCTTTCTTACATTTTAGGCTTTGGGTTATGTAAAATGAGCTAGTCCAGTACTTTATTAATACTATAAATTCAAAATTTTACATATCAAGTTTATATACAAAAGGGCTACTTGAACTTTTTGATTCCTCACCTCCATCCTCTCCAGGAATTCTGGGTAGTTGCTGGTCCCCTGATTTTGATAAGATAGAAAAAGTTGTACATTTAAGATTATTGCACTTTATGTGCTTTTCTATGTGCATTTTACACCTCTAAATTTTAAGAATGTTCATCAAAGCCCCTATGGATGTCCACTCACCCACAGAAAAATGACATTAAAAGTAAACTGCTGCCAGGATTAGAAAAGTTCTGAAGGGTTCAGTTCAAGGAGGAAATTTTATTTGCACTTCAAATAAATAGAATGAGAGCAGAGAGCTGAGCCAGAATTGTTGAAAATCGTGGAGGTCCAGGAAGTCCCTTTACCCTCTGATCAAACTTCTCTGTGAGGCAGAGGTCATGCCCCTGTATGCATTCCCCAATATCCCCTAATCTTGCCTTGATCTTCAAATCCTCAACCAGTCTACACTGTAATCCCTAACCTTTACTGTCCGTGTCCATTCTTCCAACCTCATTTTACTTTTAGCTCCCAATGAGACTTTACATTCCTTGAATCTGAACTGAGAGGAAAGGGTACTACGAAAAGAACTGAGATTATCTGAGGCTTGGTGAGCTCCCTAGTTTGATGTTTCTTGGAATTTGAATCTCCCAGATTCTTGGCCACCCTGTTGCGGGAGTAAATCTGGCTCAAGGGAGATCTATCACTCCTCTGATTAGGAATCTACATTAAAAAAGAAAAGGCCTATAATGACTTTTTTATTCTCTTGTAAATCATGTTCAAAATCCCTGATGTAGAATTCTAGGCTCCTCCTCATCTAGCCACACTCCACTTAACCAAATATTTTTGTCCCCTCTCTTAAACATAACTTCTGATTTGTTAGCAGTGATTATAAGCAGCAAAGGAAATAAGCTTGGGGAGAGTCTGAAAAGGAACATTCACTTTTTACTCTACATACTTCTGCACTGAGTCTTTTACAATGACAATGTATTACTTTTGGAATTGAAAGTAAAATAAAACACCTTCCTGCCCCAGCCTGGCTCTCCCTACTCCTCCATACTCATCCAAATTTCTCATTCTTCAAATTATCAAGTTGTATTTCTTCACCCTCACATTATGGTCAACTGATTTTCAACTAGTGCCAAGACAATTCAACAGGGACAGAACAGTCTTTTCCACAAATGGGTACTGGGACAAGTGGATATCCATATGCCAGAATGTAGTTAGATCCCTATCTCATACACATACAAAAGTTAATGCAAGATGGACCAGAGACCTAACTCTAAGAGCTAAAACTATAAAACTCTTTGTAGAAAACAGGAGCAAATCTTCACAACCCTGGGTTAGGCAATGGTTTCTTGGATATGACATCAAAAGCACAAGCAATCAAAGTAAAAATAGATAAATTAGACTTCATAAAAATTAAAAACTTTTGTGTATCAAAGAGTACCATCAAGGAAGTGGACAGACAACACAAAGAATGGGAGAAAATATTTGCAAATCATATATCTGACAGGAGACTTATCTCCAGATTTTTACAGCTTTAAATGGGTGCACTGTACCTCCAGAATATATTTAAAAAGCTCATAACTCAACTAAAACATGAATGACTCACAGGAGTCATCGGGTCCATGTAAGTGGTCCATGTACATTAGTCTGGACATGTCAGCCAGACTGTAGTTTTCCTACAAGGAAGGAGTAAGTCTCCTGTGTGTCAGAAACAAATGGGCAAAGGATCTGAATAGACTTTTCTCCAAATAAGATACACAAATGGCCAATAAGCATATTTAAAGATGCTCACCAGTTATCAGCGATTACAGAAGGAAATGCATATTAAAACCACAATGAGATTCTACTTCACACCCACTAGGATGGCTATAATGAAAAAGACAAATAACCCGCATTAGCAAGATTGTGGAGAAAATGGAACCCTCTTACACTGCTGGCGGGAATGTAAAATGGTGCAGCCTCCTTGGAAAACAGTCTGGCATTTCCTCAAAACGTTAAAGTTACCATTTGACCCAGAAATTATGCTCCCATATATCCAAGAAATTAAAATGTTATATTCACATAAAATCTTGCACATGAATATTCCTCAGGAGCATTACTCATAATAGCCAAAAAGTAGAAACAACCCAAATGTACCTGAACTGATGGAGAGAGGAACAAAATGGGGGCGATACACATGGTAGAATATTATTCAGCCATAAAAAGGAATGAAGTATAGTTACCAAAGGGAAAGGGATTGGGGAAAATGGGTGGGAAGGGAGGGATAAGAGGGAAAAGGGGGCATTACGATTAGCAGATGTAATGTTGGGGGGGCACGGGGAGGGCTGTACAACTCAGAGGAGACAAGTAGTGATTCTATCGCATCTCACTACGCTGATGGACAGTGACTGTAATGGGGTTGGTGGGGGGGACCTGATGAAGGGGTAGTTTAATAACCATAATATTGCACATGTAATTGTAGATTAATGATACCAAAATAAATTATATTTTAAAAAAAAGGAATGAAGTACTAATATGTTACAACATGGATGAACCTTGAAAACATTATACTAAGTGAAAGAAGCCAGTCACAAAAGACCATGTAGTATGATTCCATTCATACCCAGAATAGGTAAAGCCATAGAGGCAGAAAGTAGATTAGTGGTTGCCTAAGGCTATGAGTTTGGGGGGAAATTTGGAGGGACTGCTGATGGGTACAGGGCTTCTCTATGGAGTGATGAAAATATTTTAAAATGGATTGTGGTTGCACTGTTCTGAGTATACTAAAAAAAAAAATCACTGAATTTTACAGCTTTAAATGGGTGCACTGTACCTCAATAAAGCTGTAAAAAGATGTTCTTCCATAAAGCTGTAAAAAGATGTTCTTCCATGGAGCCTTCCCTTTCCACTACAGTCCACATCAATCTCTCCATTCACTCAACTCCTATAGCTCTTAAAAACTGTATAACTGACCCTTGAACAATGTAGGGATTAGGGGCACTGACCCCCCCCATGCAGTCAAAAATCCACATATAACTTCTAACTCCCCCTTTTGGGAGTCAAAACTACTGAACTACTAAGAGCTTAACTACTAATAGCCTACTGTTGATCCAAAGCCTTGGTGATAACATAAATAGTCCATTAACACATATTTTATGTATATGTATTATATACCATATTCTTATAGTAAGGTAAGCTAAAGAAAGTATTTTTTCAAATTGTTGCAGAGCTCCAAAAAATTTTCCACTATATTTATTGAAAATATATTGGGTCCATGTAAGTGGACCCAGGCAGTTCAAACCTGTGTTGCTCAAGGGTCAACTGTACTGCACAATTTTAACACTCAAACTACCTGATAATGTTTATTTTTATTTCATGTACATTAGTCTTGACATGTCAGCCAGACTAGTTTTCCTACAAGGAAGGAGTAAGTCTCCTGTGTGTCAGAAACCTCTAAAGCACCTATCACATAACTGGGCACACAGTAAGTACTCAGTGTATCCCTGGTGGCTGTAAAGACTAGATCGAATATGCACATGCTTGTTTTCACACGTGTACAGAATGCACACAGAAGCTGGAGGCAAGGATACAATCTCAGATAGTGAGGTGACAGAATGACCACCATATGAAACTGAAGAGCACAAGGTTTATTTAAGGGAAAAAAACAGCGTGGCTTGGATACTTTTGTTCTCCCCTCCTTCGGCCTCCTGCTAGGACACCACATGGCCAACCATATCCTGGTCTCTGAGGTCCTAAGGAAGTCAGTGAGGTCCTACCTAGACACTTGACTGTCTGGTGTCACTATTCCCCCATCGCTTCCTCCTCTTCCTCCTCCTCTGTCCAGCTCAGATCATCATCTGAATCCTCAGATTCTTCCTCATCCATCTCTAACCCAAGCCCTGCCTTAGCCTTCTCAGCTAGTGCATCAGGGTGCTCCAGCTGGGCCCAGGATCCTGGGTCAGCCTTGACCAAGGAGATTTCCACCCGAGATGGCATCAAGGAAACAGAGCTCTGCTCCACGTTTATAACCTGAGGGGAGGGAAAGACAGAGGAACACAGAAGAAAGAGAAAATGAGGAAATCAAAGGAATTGGGGTCACGGTGGGGTGGTCATGAATGACAGGGAGAAAAGCAAAAAAATGGAAGGTGGGGGAAAAGGGAAGAAAAAGACAATATGGTAAGGGGGAGAGAGGGGAAATAAAAGGGACAGGGTGTGTGGGAGGCAAGGGGGAATAAAGAGGGAGGGAGATGGGAAGAGAGAATATCAAAGCAAATGGAGAGAAAACCATCACTTTCCCACTATAACTCCTTCCCTCAAGACACCCTCTACTCATTCTAGTCTGGTCCTTCTTTTTACCCCCATCTACCTCCCCATCCTGGGCTGCCTTATCTTCACTTACCCCCCAGAGCTTCATCTGTGCTTGGAACACACGGTTGCCATCAAAGACAATGTAGACATGAAGCTGAGAGAAAAGAATGATAGGGGTAGTAATAATCCCAGAAGGTCAGAACAAGTCATTATGACAGAGAACCAGGCCAGTGGTGTGATCCCTGCATCCACAGGTCAACCAGATAGTCCTGACCTAATAGCTCCACCTTCCTCTCAGGAGCCTATGGATCCCACATCTTAACTGCACACAGCAACTCTGCCTCCAAGAGTGTAATCCCAATTCATAACCTCCCATCCAACACCAAACATTCCTCACCTCAGTTTGACTGGCCTTCACCCAGTTGAATGCAGGAAGTGGAATCTGGCCATACACAGTCACCACTACTGAGGAATCTGTCTGGTGCCAATCATGCCGGCAAGACACTGTCAACTAAAGAGAAGATGTGAAATGTGGGTGGTAAGAGTGAACTCTTAACCCAAGGGGAGTTCTCATGGTGTGTGGAGAAGAGACAGAAAGTCTCAGAAAGATCAACACTACCTCTTAATGCAAAACCTCTGGGCTGCTGAGGAATAAGGAGCAGAATTCCTCCTTTGGTCCATACAAAAGAGAGAAGATAAAGAGCTTGGCCGTGAGGTACAGGGAGGAGAAATTATTTCTGGAATTGGATTTGAATCGAGAGTTCCAGAAAGGTGGGGCTTACCTGCTTCCCCCAGTCATGTCTACCAACTCTGCATCCTGGCTGTGCCAGGAATGCCCCAAAATCCAGGGTTTGGATGCCACAACAGCTCCAGGACTTCATCCTGAGGTAGGACAATAATCCAACTGAATCTCCTTTCCCCTCCCCATAAGCCCCCACTTGCATCTTATGACCAGTGTTGGGAGAATCCTGTCTCACAGCCCACCCAGTGCCCCCTCTCACCCCTCATGGAATCCAGGTGCTCCTGGGTGGTAGATGCATGGAGTAGCATCACTCTCGGGGCCTTGGTAAACCTAAGATGGATAAAGGAGAATCAGAAAAAGAATCAGGTCATTCTAAAGTGTACCCCACGCAGCCTCATACCCAGACTCGGTCATCCCTTAGGTGTAGCATCTCTCAGCCACATGCTTGAATCCCCTACAAACTCTCACTCACAGCATCACATCCTGGGTTTTGGCAGCTGGAACCAGTCCAGATCTGACTCCTGTCAAGTCCTGGGCAAGGGGAAAAAAGTCAGGAACCTATCCGTTTCCTCCACCTGATTGCCACTTGCACTAAGTCTACTCTGCAAAGCTTATCCTATCAAGGGCCCACTTACCTGCTCCAGGTTCCTGGTCTAATTCCTTCTGTTCCAATGCCATTTCCAGGGCTTGGGATATATTTAGCGGAAGCAGCTTTGGAGGCAACTCTGACCTAGGGAGTATGGGTCGGGTGATTCAGTTGGCCCATTACCCAAGACCAACAGCTCCAACACTCCCACCAGTTACCAGTAGAGGAATCGAAGAAGTCTGGTCAAAGTGGGGCAGGGCTGGGAAAGTTGAGTATCAACTGCATTGCCAGTTTTTCTCCTCTGTGGATATCCCAAATCCCTGAACCTTGGGGAAATCCCCAGGGCTTCTCTTCCCCATCTACTGAGTTGCTCTAAATCTAACTACATTTCTCTGCAGAACTGTATCATTTCTTCATCATCTAATAACTATGGACCTAATATGACTTTCTTCTGTTGCTCATACTATTTCCACAAATTAACTTTTCTAGTTTCCTGTTTGCCAGTACTACTACATTCTTTTCTTGATGTAAAACATATTTGAAAGCTTTCTTCCAAAAAGAAAAAAATCAAGTCACTCTCAACAATCCCCCTTGTATTATCACTAAGAATGTATTTGTGAGGGGCTATGTGTTGACTCAAAATATCTATCCCATCACCCCATAGCTGTTTAAAGGACTTTATTTCTGGACACGAATATACCCTAAGGCACAAAGCACACACCAGGCCCTGACACACCTGGCCCTCCTTCCATCTCTAGTCCCTAGTTCCTAAACCTCCATGACCCATTAACCATTCCTAGGGAGCTCCATGAATGTACGAGAAACCCAGGGACCTCCTCTTTACTTGGGCCTCTCCTGGCGCAAAGTCTCTGCTGACTTTGGGATGGTATTCAGAGGTTTTTGCTCCTGAAGTGTACTGCTTGTAGCAGGGCCCTCAGGCTGAAGGGCCTCAGGCAGCTTCTCAGCACAGTGTGGTCCCACAGTACAGCCCTAGTACAGATAAGGAGAGAAGGATTAGGGATAGAATCCTTCTGTTATAAGCGGAATCCAAGCAAGAATTTACCTTGATGTTTAAGAACTCAGAGAAATCTACAGTTCGCTTCCGGCAGCAGGACCAACCCTGATAACAAAAGACCCAGGTCAGCTTAGGTTCCTGGGTGTAATTCCTTTGGGAAATGCTCTTGGCCACAACCCCCTCGCCTACTCCTCACCTTAAGTGCATCATGGAAGATCGGAACCCCAGGGTGATGGCAACAGGAATCTGAATACCGGTAGAAGGATCAAAGTATAAAGATAACTAACACCAAATATCACTTACCTCATCCCAGATTTATATGCTGTAGTTTTCTCATTTAATGTAAAAAAAAAAATCAGTAATGATAGATTGATCACCTACACTGACAAACCAGGCTAGGCACACTGTAATTTTTCTCTGCTCCTTTGGCACCCACAGCAACTCCTGGCAAGGTCAGGATTACTCACTCACCAGGAAGGTTGGTATTAGGGTCAAAGTGCTGCCCACAGCCTTTATTAAGGCAGAGTAGAGACATGGAGTCGTTGGTACAAAGTACTGAAAGGGTATTGCAAGGAGTCTGGCTGCCGAATGGGGAACACCTTAGTCTGGAGGCTTTTAGCTGCCTGGAAGAGCCAGCTGTTTCTATCTTTAGATCAAGAGGCGTATACCTCCTAACATGGACAAGGGAACTTCAATTGGTCTTCCCAACTGAGCCAATAGGAAAGATCTCAAGAGCATTTTAGCTCTGAGGCTCAAGAGGGTCAGGCAGAGCAGAGCGCACAAGTTCAGTGAGGTCAGCTAACCACTGCTGAAAGAATTTTAGATTTACCGTGCCAATTCCTGGCCCCTGACATACCAACAGCTGCTCAGAAATGAATACCAGCTTTGGAACCCCTCACAGCTCAGTGCGGGTACCCCAATTCCTCCAGCCCATTTTCTGTCAAAGCAGCAGCTTTCCTCCCATCATTCTGTGTACCACCAACAGCACTAATCTTTCTCAACCCCCTCACAGTATGCATACAACCCCACATATGCCCATAGATGGATAATACTTTGAGCAAAGGGTCATAAAGGATTATCCTTATTAAGCCTAGTGCTCATCTCGAGACAGAACTCCCCTCCCTCCCTTCCCCTTTACAAACAGCACAGAAAATTAAAAGGCTTAAAACATATTTTAATAAGTTGCTGCATTACTGCTCCATTTCTCAGAAAAACTCCAAAGGTATCAGGGACAAATCAATCATGGTACACCAGTAAAAAATGCACAGCATAACTACCTAAGATAGGCAAGGCTAAGAGCTACTGTCCAAACTTCAGCATACAGCAACCCTGTTCCCAAGATTGTACAGGCCTATCAAGAAAAGCTGTGAACAATATCAGACACAAAGGGGCCATTCCTGGGGTGTCCTTACCCAAGAAAAAGATGGAGGCAAGTTAACACAAGAATTTTTAAAGATATACTAAAAAGAAATCTCTAAAATGTCTTCCTTAGGACACAAAGGGCTAATATATGGGATATAACAGAACCGTGTATGTTGTTGTGACCTCTGTGGACATTTGCCCGAATTCCCACCTGGGAGTCAATGGAGCATTGGGGCAAAGGTCATTGGGGGATGTTTGGTTTTTGTGGTATATGTAGCAGTGTCTCTGGGGTTGGGAAGTGTTAAAGAGAAAGCAAATACAACAGGGTGGACCAAGAAGGAATGATTAAGATCAATAGGGGCTCTAATTGGATCCATTTTGCCATGGTCCCCCCGCCCCACCAGGGGCCCTCAACAATCACGATTTCAGGAACGCGCCACACAGAATCTGTTAAAAACAATATACTACACAAAACTCATTTGTTAAATATTGCCCCTCCCTTCCCTCTGCCCCCAGCGTACTCCCTATAGTAGTACAGGCAGGGAAGACCTAACTATCAGGAGGAATCCCTAACACTTTTCCAGGGCAGAATTCTGGCTAGTCGAAAAAGGGTCCTTCTTTTAAGGGTTTTGGGAAACTAGACTGATTTTATTAGTATCGGCGACGTTTGTTTGGAGCAAATTCAGCTCCAGGAGCTGGACGATTGAATGCAGGAGGTGTTCCACCAATTGCCCCAATTCCTTCCATTGTAGCAGCTTGGCCAAAGCGTTCAGTTGTTGGTGGGGTCTTAAAAAGAGAAAAAAAGAGCAGCATTACAATAGTACCTATGTCCTAAGTTTCCCACCCTTCTACAGCCAGTCCCTTGCCTGAAGCCCATTTCCACCCAGCCATTCAAGGTTCCTGATGCTAGGGATAACTAAGCCTGTGAAGCACCCTAGTGATGTTCCTGAAAGGAAGGCTGCCCAGATTAGACCCACCCCATCATGTACTCTAACTTTTTATCCTCATTCCTGTTGGCTAAGCAGGATTACACACTAAATTCCTAGGCTGGATAAATTCTAGTCAAGTCCTTTTTCCTGAACTAGGTATATGGACAAGGGCAGTCACTCTTCAGGGACATTAAACCTATCCTTAACATTTTGACACCAGAACTAAAACCACCTCAGGATTGTATGAGCCATAAAGCCTTCTGGATTCACATTTATTTTATGTAATTAATGTGCAGCCTTCATTACCTTCCCTCCAAAAAAGAAACTATTCACCCAGGGTAGCAAGTAAACAGTACACTAGACTAGCCACAGAGAGATGTGCTTAACTCCTAGATAAAGCATAGTCTGAAACTAGGTTTATTCAAGATCCAAAAATAAAAATCTCACGGTTAAATCTGATGGGTAACAGAGATCCTAAAGACTGCTATCTATAGCAAAATCATGGCAGGCACCGGGACTATGAAGGCAAAGAAAGTCCTTTCTCCTCCTATCACCATTTTACAGTTATTGTAAGGTCCTGTAGCTTATTACCAATCCCAAGGTTCCATCTGGCATCATAGTGGCAGGTCCTGGAGGAGCTGGAGTACCAGCTGGCACAGGAGTAGGGGGCATGGCACCTCTGTTGTTTATGCCCATAGCACCTACAGCAGAGTAGTAGTGTGATCAGTATACAGGAGACAGAGATTGTCAGTCTCTATGTCGAAGGAAACAATTCAACAAGACCTCTGGGCTAAGACATGTTTCCCCTTCCCCCAAAAGCAATGCTCCCACAAATGTCAGCCCTTTAAATCTGGACTAGGTAGGCAAAGCTACGTAGTTCAACAGAGACAAGACAGAAAGGGAAATCAGAGCCATTAAACTCAAATTCTTACTTCCCATAGCCATTTGGCCCATCCGTATCTCCTGCTCTCTCTGAAAAACAAAAAATACTCATGACAGTCTAAGACAGCACTGAGTTCTATCACAACCAGTTAGGACCACACACTAAAGGGAGTAAACAGGGTGATAACACATCCCAAGTACACCGAGACCAAACTAAGGAACACCAACAGCTCCTTGCTAGTTGTACACCAAATTCATGGTCAGAGCTACTAGGACACAAGTTATCAGAGCTATTTAAACACAAGTCTATTACGAACAGAAGGAGAGGTGAAAGGAAAGGGGGGAAGAGTTGCTTTCTTCTAGGGCTCCAACCTGTATTAACAACTGTGAGGACATCAGAAGATTAGTCAGAGCTGTTACAGGACTGCATATGTCTCACCCTGCAAGTACTGAGTGTATACAGCATACAGTGGCCCCAACATCTCATCCTAAATTGCCTATGAGGCAGTTGTTTCCCTTCAAACCTTATCTTTCCTTCCTATGAATTCTTCTAAAAGGACTTTCATAGAATGGAAACACTGAACATAACCTGGTGTGTTTTCTAGTCCTAGTGGACAATTCATGGTGGATTTGTCATATCATGACTGGCCTGGTACATCATGGGCACATGGGAGATATACCGCATCAGGGAAGGTTCCCTTGAATCCTTCCTGCTGTCGCCGCATCATTTCTTCCTGTTGCCGCCGCATCTCTTCCTCACGGCGCCGGCGCTCCTCCTCCTGCCTACATAGTCACCAAGAGAGATTTAAGAAGAAGCACTCTGGAACTTGAGTACATTATCTTATTAGGGGGCGCAACCAAGCAGAGCAAGAGCCTACTGAAAACTATTGTAGCTCTCCCAGAAACTCACTATTAAATATGCCCAATCCTAAAGCAACCTAGATGTGTCCCTCAGGGAAAAAAGTTTGTTTCTTTTTTCCCCAAAGGAGCTTTAGGAGACCAGCACTCAGTTGCTTTCTCTTCAGGGCGGCCCCAGATATTCCTAGAACTACGGGCAATTGAAACACTTCCTGACCAAAGGGAGAACTTGAGAAGCAGCCAGGAAATATCCCCCATCGTATCTGCAAATGCATAAACAGCATGGTGGCAGGAAGCAGAAGTAAGACATTCCCTTTTAGAGTTGTCAGAGAGAAAGCGTTCATTCAAGAAGCACCTGAGTTCCAGTTGCTTTCGTTTTTGCACTTCTTGATTGTGCAGCTCTTCCATCCTCCGAAGTTCTTCCTGGCGCCTCATCAAATCTAGAAAAACAGACTGACTATTCTTCACTTCCCTCAGATAGGCCCAAGAATTTTCCATAAAGATCCAGAAAGCAAAAGGGATATATAATCCCTGAGTGGCCATTCGAGGTATCCAGATTCCAAAAATGAAGTCAAACCTATTATTTCCTTCTCCACAGAATCCAGTATTCTCTGTCACATCTCCAAGCTCATTTGCCTACCAAGATCAACAAAATATTTCAGAGACTAAAAGTAGAGATTTAGGCCTTTCTCTACTGAAAGATACAAAGAAACTCCTGAAAAAAAGTTATTTTGACCTTCTATAGGCTTAAGACTTACGGGCCTATACTCACCCTGCCTCATGAGCATGACCTGGTGCTCATGGCGAGCAGCCTCCATCTCCATCTCCAGTTTCTCACGCGCTTCCTTGATGTTGCGATCCACTTGGTCCTGCTGCTGCTTCTCCATCTCAATGAGTGCCTTCCAGCGCATGGCATACTCATACTCAAAGGAGCCAGGCTGTGCAAATCTGGGTGGCTGCTCTCGTTCCCTATAGACAAGGTTTCTGGGTTACTTCAACTTTGTCCAAGATTCCCCCCAACTAAGCACTGCATTCCTCCTGAGGACCAGGAATAATGTCTGCCAGGAAATACATACTGCAAAGACTTGCCTCTCTCATATACCCCTTTACAAGCTTCCTTAAGATTAGGCAAATACCTAACAGGGAATCTGTCAGGACCACATACTTGTGAAATTGCTGGTTCTTTATAACCAGCTTCTCTGGAAGTCCCTCTTCATCATCTAACTGGTCCATGGGCTCCACAGTCACAGGCCGAGGAAATCTGGGAGAAAAAACGAAGTTCAGTTTAATCAAATTATACCCTACAGTAACTAGACTACCTCTCTACATATGCCACTGGCAAAGTGACCTAGTAAGAGGTCAGAAATGAATGATTCAACATACTTCTTAAATGGTTTTTACAATCAACCCAAGTAACCAAGTTCTTTTAGTGGCATTATATGGACTGAGGTTGACAAGATGGAGCCAGGCTTTAGATCTCCGAATACAGCCTTAAAAAAGATGTTCAAAGTAGGCAGAGAGAGTACTTATTAAGTGCAGCCTGAATATCCAGTATCTACAGAACTCCAGACCAAAATTTGGGATAAAAATAAGAGATGCCTCATGCACAAAACAACTTTTCAGAGTTATAAAACTTCAAATAGGACATTTAATGCTGATTAAATGACAACCTATTGAAAAACCAAAAATGTTTCTTAATTCTCATACCATTTCCATTAATTTAAGATTACAAAAACCCTACTATAAAGCTGAATTAGTATCAAAAGTCTTTAAATGAACACAGAACATGGTTCCTACAGGCTAACTCCCCAGACCACAGAAGGAAGTAGCAATCCAAGGTCTATTTCTGAATGACCCCTTACTCACGTGGTTAGCAGAAAGGAGCCTTCACTGCATCTGTCCAGAGCTTTCCGAGCAGCTGGCTTCCCTGAGAATTCAACAATGCCTTTTCCTGAGGGCCTTCCTCGATCATCCACAATTACTACAGCCCTCTCCACCTGGCCAAACACAGAAAAGGCTTCCTCCAGCAGTTCATTGGACACATACTGAGGAAGGTTTCGGACTGTAAGGGATGCACTATGGCAGGCAAAGCGCACACGCAGCTGCTTTCCACGGAGTGGCATGTTGTCCAGCTCTACTTTGGCAATCTCTGCTAGAGTTCGTGTTTCCTAGAAGGCAGGGGAAAGTTAGAATAACTCATTTGTGACAAAGACCACCTGCACAGTCATCAAGAGTCTAAACTAGTACAGCTCGATACAAGATGTCTCCAGAAACTCCCTGGCAATGTGCATACAAAGAAATATGGATAGAACCGAAAGAATGAAATTGTGTTTCAGATAACTCTTTGGTTAACCTAATTGTTCTGAAGGCCTTGCAATAAAACTCTAGAGTTAATACCACTTACATGGTTATCAGCATCATAGGTTATTCTCCCAAGTGGTAACAGATAATCTGGACAACAATGACCAGCCTGAAGTTTACCCTTACAATACAGTAGCCAGAATATTTTAATTTTGGCTAGCTACATACAATTTAACCAGAATCACTTATGCCCTCTAAAAGGCCTTGTTAGAATCTGACTTGATGGGACCCCTTCATATTGCTGAAGAGGAATCTTGAACTCCAGAGAAAATGATTTGCCCATACAGTTTTGAGTTAGTGGTAGATCTGGAATAAAAACTAATTCTGACGACGTCTAGTGATCTTGCTAGCACATTGCCTATCATGCCTTGAAAGGAGTCCCCCTCATACACGTAAACGTTATTTTTTTTAAAAAAGACCTACGCTTAAAAATAGTTAAGATGATAAATTTTGTGTTTATTTTAAGCACAATTAAAAAAATTATAGATAGATACAAATCATACTGTTCTCAGAGTTTTAAAGAGTCTTAAGTGAGGCAATATATATGTAAGGGCTTTGGAAATAAATTATATAAGACATCATTTCTAAAAATAAAAACATTTTTCATTTTTTTCTGATGAAAAAATCCAACATATTAAAATATTTACGGGAGGGTAGTAAACAGGGGAGGGGTATAGATAAAGCAAGATTAACTATGAGTTGATAATTATTGAAGCTGGACAATGAGTAAGTACAAATTCATCATACTATTCTATCTACTTCTGTATGTTTGCAATTTCCCAATTAAAACAAAAAAAAGTTCCAAAGGGTCTACTTTAGCCCCAGTATTCTAGGCAAGTAAACCTGCATTGTCCTTGATACAAAACAAAAAAATGAGAGGAAAAATAAAAACAAAATCAGCATTTTTTGGTCCTACTCCACCAACTACAACTACAAGCTTTTAACAAACCGTCTGGGAATTGTTTCCACTGCCTAATTTTCCATATTCATCATTCCCCGGCTTCCCCACATGCTCTAAAAAGCCCACAGCGGCTCACCAAGCGGATAAAGCCAAAGCCCTTATCCTTATGAATGAAGACTTCGCCTGCCTTCCCATACTTCTCAAATAGTTTCCTCATTTCTTCCTCAGTGATATCAGGAGGAAGATTGCCCACAAAGAGCCGGCTACGTTGGGTGAAGGTCTTCTCTCCTGGTTTCCTAAAATTCTTCAGGTCGATAGTTAAGCCTTCATCTGCGAGAAGACACAAAGTCACTCAGAAGACTGAGGAAAGAGATTTACAGTCACATTCTCAAAGAGCAACAACTGCTGCTAGATTAGGACACCTAATTGCTATAGAGAAGTCAAACACGACTTCCCAGTGCCATCTATCTACTAGTCACTTATCAGTGAATTGCACCTTAGAATGTGAAAGCAATGTGCAGAGATATGGGGGGGACTTCTTAACAGTTCTACTATGGGCCAGGAGCCAACCTGGACTAAGTCAGAGATAGAAAATACAGGAGCTATTGGCCAAAGAGAAAATTAAGCAAGTCAAGGAGCCCTATGTCAGAAAGTATATTTTTTAACTTGGAACATAATTGCTCCATGTTCCCAGTCTCTCACTAATCTTCCTAACCTTAAGTTCCCATTCTTTCAGGCTTGGGGTGACAGAATTAAAAGAAATGAGGTAGGAAAGAGTATTCTTTATGGGAACCTCTGGAAATAAAGAGGGTTGAGGTTGGTTCTAGTCTTGGAGGCACACAACAGAGGCTCCAAATTTGCTGAATGAATGGGCATATAGCTTTAAAAGCTTTTTACTCTGATTAAAAATGGGCTGGCACAGATCCCAGGCTAAAAGTGTAATACTCAGTACCAGACTTCTCCAGCATGTCTTAAAAAACGTGTTCTATATTTTCTTTTAACTACCAGGCATCAGATGATTACTTCTAAGAACCAAGCTCTGAGGTAAAACCCAGACATCTGTGTAACAGAATGTGCCAACACAGCGAAGCAACCTGTACTCAAATGCTATCCTACATGTCTGCTCCTTGTTTCAGAGAATCAGCCTTTTTCCATGCCAAGTATCAAGAGGTAAATAGGAAAAGAACAACAAAGGTGTGCCACAAAGGCCTATTCCTTTATAATCCCAAGAGACTAATCTAAAAAACAAGAAACCATTCCCAAGAGGGAATCTATTGGACTCACTCTGGCTGCTGGCTTGTTGCCCATTTGCAGGTATTGGTGGTGGCGGTGGCTGCTGCTGTTGTTGCTGGTGGTGCTGCTGGTGGTGATGCTGATGATGCTTCCTTGGAGTGTGGTTTTGCTTCTCCAAGTTAAAGGCTTTATTGCTCTGCATTTTGGCACCCTAAAAAGAAAATGACAATTGTCAAACACGTTCAGTGCTAAGAATGCAATCAGTCATCTTCCTGATGACTTACACGTTATTAATAACCCGTGGTATCCTGGCTTTTGCCTGACCCAAATGACTGGCTATTGTGAACAAGTATGGCAAAGGAGTACAATCCAGAAATCTAAAACCAACCAACCAGGCATTAGCAGTTACGCTGCACACAGAAACCTGTCAAGTACTAGATGAGAACAGCTTGCACTAGAATGACTTGAGAACCTCCCAGTCAGTAATTCTATACATTAATAATACTTTTCCAAAACAATCTACCCCTAAAAATCAGCCCTGTCATAATATTAAAGCACATTTTAAAAACACAATGATTGAAATAGATTCTAGTTATCTCAAGGACAAGGACTAATAAGTCTTGTTCTTCTCTGACACCTTGCACAGTCCTGGCCTACATCAGGTACTGTGGAATCAAAGGAAAACTATGGGCTGTGGAGTTAGACTTAGGTTTGATGCATGCTAATACATACAAGCAATGTGCTATTTAGTTTCTTAAACTATTACAAAGGGGATAATAAAAATACCTATGTCTCAAGGTGGCTATGAGGATTCATAAATATGTGAGAACACTAGTTCAGTACTGGCATATGGTAAGCACTAAGTACTGTTATTAATCATAATGGGAAGATAAATGACTACCAAAGCAATAAAAGCAGTGAATATTAAAGAAATGAATATACTACCACAAAATGTTAAATTCTCATTTCAAAATCAACCTAAGATTAAAACAAAAAAGAAAACATGAAAATTCCAGGCACGATCCAGACTGAGTTCAAGAGTTGATGGTTTTAAAATAGAAAATTTCTAATTGATCAGGTGAACAAATGGAGGACTATTTCCCTCATCCAAGGACAGCTCTTCAGTAAACAAAACGCAAAGTCAATCCTAAATCCTTTTCCCTAAACACAAGAATCTTTAGTCAGAATTTAGCTGAAGATGCAGAGGACTTTTTCATGAATACTGTACTAACAATATGATTCCCTTAAAATAGAGAAAACTATATTCCTCAGATGAAGGAACTGTGATAAAGGCTTGGTAACTGTTGATATTGGATGATGGGTATGAGAATACTTTTGTGTGTATAAAAACTTCCCAAATGCATTTTATATATCCTACCCAAACTGAAAACACCAATGCAATTATCAAATTCTGTATCCAAAAGCTGTTTCATAAGACAGCAAGTAAGAAGAGCTATCAAGATGTTCACAATCTTTAACTCAGGAATTCTAGGTAGTTATCCTAATATAATTTAAAAACTTTAAAAACCATATCCATTACCTTTTACTATAATGGCCCTTATCGTAACAATAAAAATGACTTAAATTAAGAAGAGCTATCAAGATGTTCACAATCTTTAACTCAGGAATTCTTCTAGGTAGTTATCTTAAGAATATAATTTAAAAACTTTAAAAACCATATCCATTACCTTTTACTATAATGGCCCTTATCGTAACAATAAAAATGACTTAAATACCCCAAATTAGGGGCACAGGTTTGAATAAGTTTTGGTGTATCTATACAATGAAATGTTACACAGCATTAAAAATTATCAGGACCATGTAAATATGAAAAATGTTTGATGTTTTAAGAGGGAAAAGTTTTTTTAATGCATGAATGTACACAAGGAACAGAAGGAAGGCAAAAATGAAACTCTTATTTATAGGTTGATTATTTTTAAAAATAATTTATTCAACAAATATTCACTGAATGCTTATCTGTTAGGCACTACTTCTAGGTGCTTGGGATGTACCGATTAACAAAGCAGATTTTTGCCTTCAGCAAGTTTACCTTTTAGTGAAAAACAGTATATACATAATAATCAAATTACCTGGTGCTTGAGGTGCTACAAGAGATTACAGAAAAATAGGGGAGGGGCAAAGTGGATAGGAAGTGGAAGAGGCAAGATTACTATTTTAAGTAATTGTAAAGTTGACACTTAAGCCAAGACTTTTATTTTCTCATTTATATAATTTCTTCAATCATATGCACCTCACTAACAAGGTGCCTATTACAAAATATATACAATATAAAAAAACCCAGAAATAAAAACATAAAGTAAAATAAAAACTCAAAGGCCCATCACTAAAAACAAATAGCCACTGTTAACATTTTGGTATACCCTTCCAGTCATTAATTTATGTATTTGTATGTACTCTAAACAGGGTTTATAAAAACTATTTTCTTAACCTGCCCTTTCTACTTTATGATGTACGAAAAGCTTTAATGTCATTAAATTTTCTACATTAACTGTTCAAAGTATTCAGCGGCCAAACCAAGCCCCTACTGTGTTGCACACTTGGGTTTCTTCTAAGTTTTCACTATTATAAACAATGTTCATAGCTAAATCTTAGGACACATCCATGAGAAAATATTCCTCCCACAATTTCCATTTTTGCTTATTTACCTTCCAAGATATACATTATCATTTCAATAACTGCAATCAGAGTACACAATTGTATATTCAGCTTTTCCTCATTTTTATTGTGTCAACATAATTTTTAATAGCTGCATAATGTCTACCGGGATATACATTAATTTACTAAACTACTCCCTACTCTACCCTAATACATTTAGGTTGTTTTCAGCTTTTTCCTATTATAATGCTGCAGTAAATTGTCTTCTTGCTTACAGCTTTCGGTTTATTTCCTTGGTATAAATTCTTAAAAATCGAACTCAATCTATCTTTGTAACTCTTGCCACATAGTGGAGCCTTGTTTTCTTGAAAAGTTTTAATAACTTTAAACACCATGAATAGGTATAGCACAGCAAATGGGATACCTAGAAAGGAAGGAAATCATGTTCTTAAAAAAAGGCATTAAAGTGGGAAATTAAAACATACAAATTTATAGTCTACCCCAGCATCAGTTGGGGATAGAATAAGGAGGGCACTGGAATCAAACCTTTTCCTATCTGAGTCCCGGGTATTAAATACCACCGCCCTTCCCCTGACCCCAAAGTGGTGGCCTATAGCAGAAACCTGTATTATCTTCACGACCATTTCTCTAACTAGGTCTTCTATACCTTCTCACCTCTGGCTAGAATCCAAGGAATCTCTTTTTTTTCCTCCAGGCCTTTAATTTAGGAGTCAGTGGCCCCAGTCTCAGTACCACACATTCCATTCAGGAATCCACAATTTGTATTTATTTAATGTTAAAGGCCATTTTACAATTTCTTAGTAGCATTGGCCTATCTCCTTGAGAACAAAGTTCTGGGATGTTCTAAACCATTTAAGATTACTTCAAGGGAGCTTATTTTTGGTTTCAGAAAAAGTAGCCTGGTAGTTAACATGACAATACTAGATCATTGACCATTACTTGGCAGGCACTATGCTAAATCTGCATTACCTCATTTAGTGCTCACAACTGCCAATAAAACTGATGCCCATCCAAAGTCACCCAAGTCTGATGGAGTATGGAGAGGAACTCAGGTCTGAACTCTAAAGCTCATACTCATCACTATGCTACAAGCTTTGTAACGAAACTCACCCTGATTTCAGAGCTTATAGAGTCCAACACACTTACCGGCCATGTCACCTAACTTCTGAGCCTGTTTCCTCACCTGTCGGGGATGGGGATATCAGTCTCTACCTCACAGGGCTGATTATTTTAAGAACTAAACAAGATCGCGTACATAACAGGCACTTGTTTCTGCTGGCAAGTCCTACCCCATTTCTACATATGGTAGGTGCTCCAGTTAAACAAAGTCATCAATTACATTCTTCCTTTGCTCTTCTGGATTCTAGCAAAAATCATTTCTATAACCAAACTGCCTACCTTTGTGTTTTTGAATAAATGTTTCCATAATGCTTATGTTTTTCCTTCAGTTTACTCTTTTCCAAGCAAGAACTCAATGGTGAACACTAATACTGTATAAATCACCTAAAACAGTACCCAAAAGTATCAAGTACTCAGTGAGTATTGTCCCTATCACCTACTTTTGATGATGACTACCAATCTAATTTGTAAATATGTGCAGAAACCTCTTTTGAGTAATGAATTCACTGCTCCCTAACCACTGGGCCTCTGAGGAGCAAATAAATCACAAAGATCAGCAGCAAGGATTCCTCTCTCACCTGTCCTAAAGACTAGCCCTGGCTGAAGAGCTTTCTTGAGAGAAAATATGTGTTGCTGATTTACAAAGACTGGGGCTATTGGGCACAAGTGTTTAGGCACAAGACCAAACACTACATATCACACACATCTGAAATCTAAATAAATGTCCCCTTAACATTAAGGAAAGAGATCAACTTTTTAAGCGGAAGCTGTGGAAAAAAATCTGGTAAACATCTAGACCGAGATGGCCACCTGGATATAGACCACCCTGAAAAGCTGTAGAATGCTTAGGACCTTTCATTTAGTAACAAGGAAGTTGGGTAAAGACACTACAAATCCAGCCAGTGCCCACCCCCACCCGAGTTGCTAAATTTACCAAATAAAAATATACAATATACAGCTAAATTTGAATTTCAGGTTAAAAAGTCATTGTTTTAGTGTAAGTCCCATGCTGGGTAAACTTAAAAAACAACCTGTTGTCTACGTGGAATTCAAATTTAATAGGGCGTCCTGTATTTTACCTGGCAACCCTACCCCCTACACCTACCCCAGCTTCCACTGAAGATAGCAAAGTGCCTCCCAGTCCTCTCTAACCTCTACTTCTCTATTGAGAATACAAAGTGTCAACTTACGACAATAGTTTCTCCAAGTGGAAAATAACCGTTAGCAAACTATAAAATTAATTTTCCTTTTAGAAAGTGATGTTATAAATGGGTCGCGTAGCTAAGCAACAACAACAAAAAAAAGATATACAGGAAACTGACTGGGAAAGCAGCGGGATCTGGACTAGCAAATGAACTTCCCAGGTAAGAGTTTTGACAAAAAACTATCGCTTGGAGGGCCCCAATTTCTCATTCTGAATTAATGGCCTCGCGAGACTGGGAGGAGGAGCGCGCGACACAGCGCCGCCTCCTACAGCCGCGACTTCAGGGCTCTCGGATAATAGACCCCACACCCTGGCGCCCAGCTGCCGTTCAAGCGCCGGGGAACTTACTGACACGGTCAGGTTCGGAAACGAGTTGCACAAAGCAACGGGGCGGGAAAAAAAGGGGGAGCGAGGTTAAAGCGGAAGGCGAGGCGAGTTGAGAGCGCTGGGCCCCCGCGTGGGGCGACGGGGACAAGGCCTCAAGGGGCCTTGGAACAAACGGCCAACCTGCCTCCAAACCTAGCCGCGCCCTTGCCTCTTCCTTCGCCGATCGTCGCAAGAAATTCCACCCCTGCTCCCGAACAAAAACTAAGTCGTCCCACAACTCACCCTCCGCCGACTGTTCTCTCCTCAGAGTAACGGCGACGTTACACAGCCTCTACCGTCCCGAGAAAAGAGCGCGCGGCCGCCGGAAACGAGACGACAGAGCTCGGTGCCTCCCAAGGGGTACAAAGTGGCGTTCTCGATTGGTTATCTGAACTGCTAATCAAAGTTTATCTCCAGAGGCGGAATCATTTTTCCGCCATTTCTTTGATCCTATTGGCTACCGAAGGCGAAAGATTTGAGTTCGTGTGAACGACAGATGGGGACAAAGAGCGATGCTTTGTACCTAATGCGCATGCACGAGTTACTGTCCGCTTGAGGCGGAAAAGGAAGGGGGGGGGGGAGAGGGAGGAGGTTGGAGGGTCGGAAGGAGAGACTGAAACCGCGTAACCCAAGGAAGGAAAGACCAAGAGGTGGAATTGGGAAAGGAGAGGGGTAAGAAGGGAGAGAGAGGAAAGTGGAAAGAGAGAAAGTGGGAAAATGTGCGCGTAGGCGTGCTCTGGGATTCCTGCACTGCGCCAGTGCAAGAAGCAAGAGTAACAATGTCATTGCATTCGGTGTAGTAGATCTATCCTTTTCCTGCTGCAAAGAAATGCCCCGCCATGTTTCTTTTTTCACACTTCCTCATTAGGGCTTGCACTCTGACATTCCATACTTGAAACAGATTTCTGTTGCTTCGGCTGCCAGGTCTGCTCATAAAGCCCAACTGAAATAATCATCCCTATGGTTATGGTTATGATTATTGTTAGGGTTATAAAAAGGGGTGGGGGAGGGGAAGATTGATACCTTAGTCTGTGTGTGATTACACAGAATTGTAACAAGCACCCTCATTTCCATGGTAACCAGGGAACCCAGCAATCCAAACACCACCATTGTCCTAAGATTAGAGAGATTCAACAGGTGTCATCATTGCTATGGATACACTATCCTCCAGATCAGGCTGATTCTATATTCTATAGGACGCCAATCAGGTAATCACCTTTATTTTTCAGTAATGTCTAACTAGCCCTGTGGTTAATTAAGGGCTATAAGGTTCAACTGATCGGTGTTTGCAGTTAATTCCCACTAATTAATTAGTACTCAGGGTTTCAGAGTGTCCCAACTGGCCCGCTTCACGTGGGGACACAGTGATCTAGACCTGCACTGTCCAACGGAACCTTCTGCAATGATAGAAACATTCTTTATCAGCTCTGTTCAATACAGTAGTTACTGGCCCTAGGTGGCCATCTAGGGCTAGTTATATGGCTAGTGCGACTGAGGAACTGTCATTTCTATTTCATTTTAATTAGCTAAAATTTAGTAAGTAGTCATATATGGCCAGTGTCTACCATATCTGATGTATCTAGACCAATGATTCCCAAACTTTTTTAGAATAAATAACACCTCTATTAGGAAAAAAGAGATACTGAGACAGGGACCATGGGCTTAGCGCCAGAGTAGGGTGAGGGCCTGCGGAAAAAACAGCAAGATAATCCATTGTGGGATTTGCTTTGGCCTGCTGGGGGGCCCAGCTTGTTTTTCTGACTTTACCCAGGTGCTGCTTTTCTTCCTCTAGCCCTAAACAAATGATTTGCAACCTGGGCAGTGTAGCAACCAAGCCCAAAACAACTAGTAAAAACAGGAAGGATTCCATCTTGAAAATAAAATTGCATTTTAAAACCCAATTAGTTAAAAAGTTTCTTAACATACTCTTTAATAGACAATAACTCAGCCCACCTTGGGAGCAAAGCAGGCAGTCTTTTTTTGGTATATTAATTTACAATTACATGTGCAATATTACGATTATTAAACTACCCCTTCATCAGGTCCCCCCCACCAACCCCATTACAGTCACTGTCCATCAGCGTAGTGAAATGCTATAGAATCACTACTTGTCTTCTCTGAGTTGTACTGCCCTCCCCGTGCCCCCCCAACATTACATCTGCTAATCGTAATGCCCCTTTTTCCCTCTTATCCCTCCCTTCCCGCCCATTTTCCCCAGTCCCTTTCCCTTTGGTAACTATTAGTCCGTTCGTGGGTTCTGTGAGTCTGCTGCTGTTTTGTTCCTTCAGTTTTTTTTTTTTTTTCTTATACTCCACATATGAGTGAAATCATTTGATACTTGTCTTTTTCGGCTTGGCTTCTTTCACTGAGCATAATACCCTCTAGCTCCATCCATGTTGTTGCAAATGGTAGGATTTGTTTTCTTCTTGTGGCTGAATAATATTCCATTGTGTATATGTACCACATCTTCTTTATCCATTCATCTACTGATGGACACTTAGGTTGCTTCCATTTCTTGGCTATTGTAAATAGTGCTGTGATAAACATAGGGGTGCACCTGTCTTTTTCAAACTGGGCCAAAGCAGGCAGTCTTAAGTGATAAGCTCCCAGACCAGGAAGCTCCTATCCTGGGAGGAAATCAGAGCAGTAAAATTCTTGTAAATAACCAGGAAGAATTATAAGAAACTAAATATCCCTTCAAACATTTTGGGACCACTTAGCAGGTGTACATCCCTAGCCCTTTGTCTCTCAACCGCCTATAAAACCCCTAGACAATGCACCACCCCAGGGCTCTCTTGTCCCTCCTGGCCGAGCTAGGAGATCTGTCCTCTCCCTTTCTCTCTAAATAAAAGCCTCTGCCTTGCTCTCCTACCTTGAGTGTTTGTGAAGTTCATTCTTTGACTCCACAAACAAGAACCCTGGCATCAATACTACCTCTATTCTGAAAAAGACATTTTTTTCATGCTCATGGGAAAAAAAATGAAATTACCCAAGAGTATGAAGAGAAGAGTCTCTGCCACTAGTCATACCAATGGTTGCAACTATGACCACTTTTCTTGCATTTCTATTTTCTATGTTTGTACTGTCCTGGTAAAACAAATGTTTGTATTTTTTTAAAACGTGGGAGGAGTAAGCTATACACACTTTTCTGAGCCATGAACTCTCACTTAAAAAATAATTTAGCTAAAAATAATAATAATAACTTAGCTATCTTTCCATAAAATGCATGAAGACCTGTGAGGAGTTTTTAACATTAAATATTTTATAGACTCCCACATGATGGATTTTAGTATCTGTCAAGTGAAAAAAAATACGTAATTACAAAAAAGCTATGAATTCAATAACATTCTAATGAATTTATACTTCGTTAATCACAATAGCTGTTGACATTGGAGAACTAAAGAAGCAAATTAAAAAACTGTGCATTAGTGTATTTCCTCAAAGCAATCACAACATAAGCAGAGAAATAAACAGCTGCACTACTGTAAGCAATAAAATAACAGCATATTAGAGGTATAGTGGTAACCCAAAAGTAGCACAGTTCTGCTTGAGTGGATCAGGAATGGCTTCACAGGAAAGAACACCTTTGAATTGGGTCTTTACCAAGAGGTTGGAGACAGAGATACCAATGTGCAGAGGGTCAGGTGCAGAATGACCTGTATTTTAGGTAATTTTTCATGGCTGGAGAGAAGTGAGGAGGCTGAGTGATAGGAAATTAGGCTAGAGAGAAAGGCATAGGCCAAATAATTAAGGACCTGGGCCATGTTTAGAAATCTGTACTTTAATCTGTAGGTGATGGGTAGACATTGAAGGGTTTTCTTTTAAATAACGTATGGTGTTTTTTCTGATTATACATGCTTACTGAGGAAAAAAAATTAGAAGTACACAGAAATGTAAAAATCATTATAATCCCACTATGTGGAAATAACATTTTGGTCTGTTTTCTTCCAGACTATCATAGATAGATACACGTACATACAGTGTGTGTTCATATATATAGGGAGAGACAGACAGACAGACAAAGACAAGGAGAGTGAGAGAGACAAAGAGAATAAATTGTTTCCATGTGTGATAGCCTTGAACTTCAGAAGGATCATTAGTGTCCTGAGGCTGCGGTAAAAAAAAAAATGAGCACAAACTCAGTGGCTTAAAAACAACAGAAATTTATTCTCCCACAGTCCTGGAAGCCAGAAGTCTGAAATCAGTATCACTGGGATGAAATCAAGGTGTTGGCAGGGACATGATTCCTCAGGAACCCTCAGGAGGCTCCAGGAAGAGACTGTTTCTTGTCTCTTCCAACTTCTAATGGCTGCCGGCATTCCTTGGCTTGTGGCTGCGTCACTCCAATTTCTGCCTCCACAATCACATGGACTTTTCCTGCATGTCAGATTTCCCTCTGCCTCTCTAAGAACACTTGTCATTACATTTAGGACCCTCCTAGATAGTCCCTTCTTGAGATCCTTCACTTAATCACATCTGCAAAGTCCTACCTTTTTGCCATATAAGGTAACATTCACAAGCTCCAGGAATTAGGACATAGATATCCTTTGGGGAGGGGGGGGGGGCTATTATTCAGCTTACCACAATCACCTTGGCAACAGTGTGTTGAAAATATTGGGGGAGGAGATAAGCTAGGAGATAGGGACACCAATTAGGTACAATAATAATAATTTCAGGTGAAAGATGAGGACGAGGAAACCAAATCCAAATATGTAGAAGGCAGGACCAAGGGGACTTAATAACCAATTAAATAAAGGTAGGGGGTAAGGAGTGGAAGACTAGAATGATGCCCAAACTTCTGGTTTGGGTGCTTGGTTATCTGGTTGTGCCACTAACCAGGATAGGATATAGAAGAGGAAGAGAGAGCACCATTAGTGAGTGCGGTTTTCGTCAAGTTGAGTTCCAGGTGAGAGGAGCCAGCCAAGCAACAGAGGAAAACGGTCCAAGCAAGGTTCTGAGAGGTCGATTTTTTCTAATTGTCATTATCAATCACGTAATATTTATTGCATACCTTGGAGGTACATAATAATAAGGGGGTTATCAGTACTAAGGATGATTTCTGTCCTCAATAAATCACCAAGTAACTAGATAAACAGGCAATATCAATCAAGAAAAAGTGAACAGCCTAGTGTGCAGACTTTGTTTCAAGAACTATAAGCAGATGCCACCTGTATTCAACATTGTAGTAGAGGTTCTAGCCAAGACAATTGGCAAGAAAAAGAAGTAGAAGATATCCAAAATGGAAAGGAAGAAGTAAAACTATCTCTATTTGCTAATGACATGATCTTGTACAGAGAAAATCCTAAAGAATATCTGAAAAAGGGATTAGAACTAAAAAATAGATTCAGCAGGATTGCAAAATATAAGATCGATATGCAAGTCAGTTGTATTTCTGTACACTTGCAATGAACAACTTGAGAATGAAATTAAGAAACAATTCCATTTAAAATAACATGAAGAAGAATAAAATGCTTTGGAACAAATTTAACAAAAGAAGTGCAGAACTTTGAAAACTACAAGACATGGTAGAAAGAAATTCAAGAATATATAAATAAATGGACTTTGATTAATCAAATAACAAGGATATGGAGAAACTGGAACTCTGCTGGTGGGAAGATAAAATAGTGCAGCTACTTTGGCAGACAGCCTGGCAGTT
>JAVSCE010016004.1:0-90840 GCA_032199065.1 Smutsia gigantea
TAGTAAGAGGCCACAGATTCACTGTTTGCCTTCTCTGTGCTACACTGTTTTCCCCGTGACCTCCCCACACCATGTGTACTAAACATAATACCCCTCAATCCCCTTCTCCCTCCCTCCCCACCCGCCCTCCCCCACCCCTCCCCTTTGGTAACCACTAGTCCCTTCTTGGAGTCTGTGAGTCTGCTGCTGTTTTGTCCCTTCAGTTTTGCTTCACTGTTATATTCCACAAATGAGGGAAATCATTTGATACTTGTCTTTCTCTTCCTGGCTTATTTCACTGAGCATAATACCCTCCAGCTCCATCCATGTTGTTGCAAATGGTAGGATTTGTTTTCTTCTTATGGCTGAATAGTATTCTATTGTGTATATGTACCACATCTTTATCCATTCATCTACTGACGGACACTTAGGTTGCTTCCATTTCTTGGCTATTGTAAATAGTGCTGCGATAAACATAGGGGTGCATATGTCTTTCTGAGTCTGAGAACTTGTTTTCTTTGCATAAATTTCTAGGAGTAGAATTCCTGGGTCAAGTGGTATTTCTATTTTTAGTTTTTTGAGGAACCTCCATATTGCTTTCACAATGGTTGAACTAACTTACATTCCCACCAGCAGCGTAGGAGAGCTTCCCTTTCTCCACATTCTTGCCAGCATTTGTTGTTCCTAGCCTTTTCAATGTTGGCTGGTTTTAATTTTCATTTCCCTGATAAGTAGCGATGTGGAGCATCTTATTATGTTCCTGTTGGCCATATGAATTTCTTTTTTGGAGAATTGTCTGTTCATATCCTCTGCCCATTTTTTAATCAGGTTATTTGCTTTTTGTGTGTTGAGGCGTGTGAGTTCTTTATATATTTTGGATGTTTAGGCCACTATTCTTATTAGAGGCTTCTATTTTCTTGAGAGAATAGCACTCAAACTCCATCCTTATTGTTAAAGCATGCAACTTGTCATTTATTGATAATATATAAGAGCAATAAATGAGACACTCATTTGTAAGATTAGCTTCTAACTCATTTCCTCTCAGACCTGTTTTCTACCTGATAGGACAGAAGTGCATATAGAGGATTGTCTGAAGTGTGAACGTCTGGATATCATACACCTTTCCCTTGGATTAAATTAAACCTCCAGGGCACTTTCTCCTTGAATGAAATTATGTTATCCCCCAATCCCACACCACGTACCCCCACCCTATATAGAATTGCCTTTACCAAATAACAATTTGGTATAAAAGCTATTGGCCTACACTTGAAAGATGTTATTAAAAATATCTCTGTAATCATTGCATTTGCTTTAAGTTGAGTTTCTGAGAGATTGTTAATTTTATTATATCTTATCCTTCTGAAAGGACCCTTTTAAGGAAATTCCTCACTGTTTTCAGTATTTCTACTGTCCTTTTTCTAAACTATAGTTTCTTTTTGTGAATTAACTCAGTAAATTTATCTAAATGATCATGAGTGCTTCATAGTACTGACTTTTGCCAAATTTAAAGTCAAATTGATTGCGCATCTGTAAAAGAATATAAGAAATTATATTTAAATTATACATTAATAAAATAGATTTTAATAAAATGTGAGATTTTATGGCATCAAATTCATATATAGACCACACCCTTTCATCTTGTTTTCATACTATGGTTTTTATATTGTCTCAACTTTTCTAATTTAAATATCTGTATAAATATATTATTTGTAATCTCTCAATTTTTTGTGGAACAAGTGGTAGATATTATAAATAAGGGAAGAAAAAAGGAAGCTAGATTATAGTCAAGTTATAATCAAGGAATGAATTGCATTATTAAAAAGACTAGTTATTTTGGTGCATTATTGACGGTAAATAGTTGTTTTAAGGGAAAAGTAGCATTTGTGACCTGAACCCTAAGATATGTTTGTTTGTTTTTTTATCCCTTGAGTTCAGAAAAATAATGAGAACAAGAGTTTCAAGGTCCTTCCAGACTTGGTCTAGTAGTTTAGATCTTCATAGTTAAAGTCTAGCAAAATTTTTAATAATGATCAGCTGATTTGAGCCCTGAATAACCTTGTTATCCATGATGTTTCAAGTCAACAAAAGACCAGGGGGCATGCCATACCTTTGCATTTATATAAACTCAGAGAACCCTAAAGATTTCAAAACTACCTAGAAAAATGGGTACACTCACAGGTATTCCCCGTAGTCAGGCCAGGGGTCAGCAAACTACAGCCCATGGGCCAAAACTAGCCTGCCTCACTTTTGTGCTGCCTGCAAACTAAGAATGATTTTTAAATGGTTTAAATGCTTGGAAAAAATCAAAAGAAGAATTCTCTTTTTGACGTGCAAAAACTATGACATTCACATTTCAGAGCTCACAAATAAAGTTTTATTGAAACACAGCCATACTTATTCATTTATATATTGTCTATAGCTGCTTTGGTTCTAAAAGAGCCTATTCGAATAGTTGCAACAAAGATGGCTGTCTCTTAAAGCCTGAAGTATTTTCTGTTTGGCCCTTTAGAGGAAAGTTTACAGATTCCTGCTCAAGGCTACGGCTTGGGATGCAGGACCAGGATTCCCTGCCTTCATCTATGATCCCATAGGACTGTGAGGATATTCCCCATTAAGCTCCTAAAGATATCTCAAGGGACAGAATTTTGCTCTTCTATAATCCTGTATCTGGGCCCTCACTCTGGGTCACCTTCCATTCTGGCACATGCAAAATTAGCCCCTGGCCACATTCACAGACTAAAGGGCAAACTCCAATTCTCCCTTACAACCAGTATTAACTCCTAAGCCCAGGCCCTCATCTTTTTTCACATCTGACCAAAATAACTACCTCCTCATAATTACATTTCTGGTGACAGGAGAGAGAATTTGCCTTTATGGTTTTATACAGGAAAGTAGGGTTTCTTTGTCTGTTTTTGTGATTTTTTTCCTCATATTTTGAAAACTAGGAAGCAGAGTGATCCTTTCCAGCCTATAATGTAAAGCCTTTCTTGGAGACACCCAAAGAAGAGGCTCTTGTCTCTGTGTGACTGCAGAGCTGCCTGCATAGCCTTGTGAGCAAAAAAATCCAGCTCGCTTTCTTCAATTATTAATCGTGACTTCCACAGTGCAGTGTGACTGCCTTGCAGAGAAAATGTACCTGTAATTAGCTCAACCCCACAGGGGCATTGAGCCCTGAAAGGGAGAAAATTCCATACCGGGTTCACAAGTATCTGACTACCTGTCATTTGATGACATGAGGGGGAGGAAGGAAAGAGGGCGCAAGATATGTTTTCATGAAGAGAAGAATATTTATTACTTCCTAATTCAGTTTTTAAAAACAAAAAATTCATTGGGCCATTTTGTTTCTCTATATTTTGACACTTGAAATTTCTTTTCCACTATACAGAAGGTGTTTTTAAAGAGGGAAATTTGAATCTTTTATATATATAAAATCAAAACATATATATGACTTAGAGAAGAGATTGATGCATTCTGTGGTTGTCTTTCTTATATTTCTGATTTCTTAATTTTTCTCTCTTCTTCAGTTATTGTATATAGTCAAAATGATATGTCACATATACGGTTGTTAAATGTGACCTATTTTCCTCCTTTAATTAAGTTAGACTTTCATAATCCTGTAATTCCCAGAGGGCAATTGCACTGTAACATGTATTTTCTATGGAGTGTTTGATCTCCCTTCTGTGAGCAATGCTACTCCCATCTTCATTTAACTTTGTTTCTTAATCTTTAGTCTCACAATCCAGAGGAAACACCTTTCTCAACTGTACCTCATATGGTGTCGAGATGCCATGCATTTTGTTTCTACAAAGGTTTTTACATCCTCAGTAGCTTTCTATACCCAGAAGGCATGCTGAGGACTTAGCCCTTTAGGCTGAGAACTTAGCAGGTGCTGTACAATTCTCTTGTCCAAGCCAGAAGTCAGATTTGACATCAATACATAATATAAAAGTCTTGCTTAAGAAATGTTTTGTATTTTGAATGGGTGGGTGATAAAACAGTGTGCTGGAAGGAGCTAAGAGGGCTCTGGAGTGTCTCACTGGATGTTGAATTTAAACACTTGGTCAAAAATTCTCTTTCAGTTCATTTCCAAGTTTGAGTCTGTCTGATGGTGCTCTTTAACTCCATTAATGCTATAATCCTGTCTGTCTTACTTCTAGTTTTATAATATGTTATTAATATGTCTAGCTTAGACTCTTCTCCCATGGGTTTGGGAGAAATATATAATATTAAAGTAAACTCACTTCTTCAAGTTGATTTCCAGAAGTACATGCTGCAAGTAACGAATACTGGCTTTTTTAGTCAGCATGTTAGAATTAGTAGGACTTCATATTTCACACAGAGATATATGATGTGTACTTTAAGTTTTAGGAAATTTTTTCTCTGGAGTTTTCTTGTATGGCCCTTCCAGAGAGTTCTATGAGTCAATCTTGGTAATTTTGGGGTATGGAAATGTCAAACCTGTGCATTTTGCAGGCAACGGTTCTTGACCATAGACTGATAATTTCAATGAGAATAATGGTGCAACCTGTTCTATTGATTGCTTTTATTTATTTCTTATACTTTAAAAAATATTCCCATTTTCCTTTTACAAAGAACAGAAAAATAGAGAAAAATCTTGCTGTTTTCTTTTCAGTCTCTTACTTGTATATTGGTTTTAAAAGATATCAGCCATCAATAGAGAATAATATTCATATTAATCTTAATCTTCATCTCACAATTTGTTCTGTTGGCAAGAAATATTTATAAAATGCTCACTCTGTAAAAGGACAAAGTGAAGAGCAAGATAGACATGGTCCCTGCAAAAATGGAGTTTATAGTTCAAGAAAAAAAGAGCATTAAACTAATAATTGCATGAATAACCACTTAATTAGATTTATACAGTATAAAGGAAAATTATAGCATTCAATAAGACCATAAAACAGGGCTGTAGAGCAGAATCTGCCAGGCCAGCAAAGCTCCCCTGAGGGGAGCCTATGCTCAGATATTAAGGATGAATAGGACCTGTCCAAGAAAATGGGGGAGGGAAGAGTATCCTAGACAGAGAAATGAGCATATATAATAATGAACTTAAGAATCCAGGCAAGCGTCTTTATGTAAAACCATGATGTTAGTGTTTAGTTATGCTAATCTGTTTTTTAGCACCATTATTTCTTTTTACTTTTTAATATTCCATTTTTCCCTTTTCAAAGAAATAAAGAAAAATCTTGCTGTATTTTCTTTTCAGCACCTTACTTCTATATTGGTTTTAAGTATACTAGATAGTATATGCCAGTGTATATACCACAGTATACCCATGTATATACACTCTCCCAGCGTAGCAGGGTTATAGTTATTTGTGAGTGTGAATATCTAGGTCAAAAACGCATGCTTTCCTCATACAGATGATTCCATAATAGCCTAATCAAGTAAATACAAACTCCATTTTAGTAACTCTATTAGTAAAACAAATGGGTAATTTAGAAAATAAAGACTACACAATTTAACCATATGATTACTGGCCTCCAAACCTTAAAACTCCTGCAGATAATAACTGACATTGTCAAGCTTGAAATCACGGGAACGTCCCCACTACAACCAGATGCGCTGGCCATTCTGATAGTTTAGACAAATGCCCAGACACCACCTCTTACCCTTCCTAGATCTGTTGTCAGGTCCGAAGTCCTCTTCCTGACAGAAATGAACCACCCTGGATGTGTCCTTAGGGGACTAGCTTGGACTGGAGTGCTCCAGGACATTTTGGAAGCTTGAGTCAGGGAGATGCAATACTTAATCACAAACTTTGCACATGTCTAGTAGAACAGAAATACAGGGCCCACATGTCTCGGTACCTCACCATTTCAAATATCTTTTGCCATTATTCCAAATAGCCTGTGTTTTCTAATATTTAAGTACATCTAAAAATAGCATCTTTGTCAAAAGTTATCATGAGAATTAAAGGAAAGTATGTAGGCAAAGTTCTTAGTAAAACTTTATTATTTATTTTAATTATTATCCATATATCGGCTTCCTATAGTGATAACTTTTGAGGAGACTCATCTTGTGATTGAAAATAACCTCATGCCATCTTTATCCAGGTCCATTCTCCATTTCAGCACAACAACCAGAGAGATTTTTTTAAATGCTTCCTCTCATCAAAGATGTTTTTAATATTTTATACCTTATATTGCATCACATCTCAACATACCAGCTTGAGCTATTCCTTTTTCAAAAGAGCATGAAAACAACATCTTATTAGGGAGAGATTTTCTAGCATGGCTTTTTAATGTGTCCCTTTTTCTCATAAGGGGCAGTTTTCCAAGTCTGACTATATAATAGCAAATACCTTATTAACTGTAGCTATATGGAATCTGTAGGTTTTAAATTACAACACTTATTGTTATTTTTTTATTTTTACAAATTGATGTTTCAGGAACTGATTATTCTATGACATCAAAAAAATGACTGGCACTGTTCAGGAGTGAACATTTAACAGTAACAAAGGGGATGCACAATAAAAATAAAATCGTAAGTTATAGTTTTTTGGAGAATATTGTAAAGCTCAAAGTGATCATAAAACTGTTGAATGAGCAGATATTAGCACAATGTAACTCATCAAGGTAAGTGCTGTTTGGTTTACCTGGGAGCCAAACAAACCACAACAGAAGAGAAAATCGGATTCTCATTGTATTTGATACAGCTTACACAAGAAAAAGTCAGAGAAGGTTGTGTAACTCTTGAGGACCATCCATACTTAACTTTGAAATCTTCGCTTGGGTGGCAGCTAGAGTCTCTCCTAAGTTCCCTCATGAGATGTCAAACTTGGACTGATTTCGGTCCTTGCTAAAAGGGCGAATCCTAAGTCCCATGAATCAAGACATTTACCCAGAGTGTTTGGAAGCAAAGAGGTCAGAGGACAAGTTCCAAGAGATGCTCAGGGTAGGAGATAAATTTTCTAAGCCAGAAACTTGAGAGTGATCCTGGCTTCCTTTCTTCTTTTTCTCTGACAATAATTCATTTGACCCGTTGTCTTAATTCTACCTCCCTAGTAACTATCAATCACTCCCCTTTGCATATTATCATTATCACAGTGTAGGCAATCCAACTTTTTCTCTCACCTGAATTTCAACAGTTTTCCAATTGGACACTGTCTTGCCTGAGGGTTTCAGCCCCAGTCAGGTTCAATCAGGATTTGGTGAGACCAAAAAATGACAATGGAATGTTTGGGGGTAAATAGAGGCTTATACCAAGCTTTATTCTCATGGTGGCAGGTCAAAGGTCAAGCACTATAATCCCATCCGCCTCTGTCCCAGCCTCTGTGCCAGACACTGCCTCCACTCCACACTCTGCCTTCACCTCCAGCCTCTGCTCTCCTCCTTTCCTGCTTCCTTCTCTCGCTGTCTTCTCTAGGCTCTGCTCTTAGCACGTGGGGAACTCTTTATAGCAACACAGGCAATAATGGCTTATTGCCAATGTGTATACAAAAATGCTCCTGCACAGTAGGCTA
This sequence comes from Smutsia gigantea, assembly GCA_032199065.1. Taxonomy (NCBI): domain Eukaryota; kingdom Metazoa; phylum Chordata; class Mammalia; order Pholidota; family Manidae; genus Smutsia; species Smutsia gigantea. The sequence continues at coordinate 7,463 of JAVSCE010016004.1, forward strand.
AGTACTACATAATTGCATGTATACAATAGGTAGATTAGATTAAGATCAGGTGAGGATCCTGGTCATGGAATTTCCATTTTTACCTACACTCCACGTCTCCAGGATTCTTGCTTCAAATTCTACATGTCTTCAATCTTCCATGATAGTCCCTTTGCAAGAACTCTGGAGCATTGTAACCAGATCCCAAAACAGCAACAGAGGCTACACATACAGATAACAACAAAAATTACAATAATCCTCAAGCCTGAAGGGATCAACTGCCACCAAGTGTTCATTCCATCTGTATTCAAACCAGTTCTACTCAGATGAGTCCATGACTCACACTTTCCAAAGAAGGCCAGTAGTGGAACCAGTAGGGAACTCTGTGCACACCCAGCAAGCAGAAGTTTTGCTAGGGTGTGTGCCCAATCCACAAAGACATTAGAGGAGATTAACCTTAAGAGTGATAAGACACATGTTTTAATGACACCAACATAGGCAAATCTTGTCCATCAGGTAGAATGCATGCAAAAGAGTTGTCCTGTGATAGGACCACGGCAGGAAGGGGGCCCTGTCCAAGCCTAGTATTCTGTACCTTTATTCCTCTCCCTGTGGGGGTTATTGAGGGGTCTATGTATAGTGCTACTGGAGGTGCATGCACTGGCTATGAAGGTAAAACAAGACTTACCATAAGATGCTCTTACTTTCCAGTTGTTTAGAATACACTATCGTGATCTATGGGGGCCGCTCTGCCATTACTCCAGGAATACACAGGAGGCCAGCCTCCAGGTCTTGTTCCAAGGTGCCAGGAGGACCAGCCATCACTGGTCTATGTGTCAAAGTGTCCAGGGCCATGTCCACTGAACAGAGTCTCCAGGTCGCTGTGGGACTCAGTCACACAATGCATTCCTCCTGGGCTCTGCTGACTTCTTCAGAGTTCAAAGGCAGACCCCCACATTGTCTTCTGCCCCAAGGCAGGCTCTCCTTCTGGCTAATGAACCTGGGCCAATTTGTCTGCTTCATCATTTCCTGGTGATGCCAGCAGCAAATGGCCTGTGCTCCTTCCCAGAGTTGTGACTAGAATCCAATAGGTTTGTGAGTTTGTTCAAGCCCCTGCCAGAGACCCCAGCCATAGCCGTCTTCAGTTACATGAACATACAGCTCACAGGGCTTTGATGGGTCTGTCATCCTCAAGGTCTGCATGGCCTTGACTGTCTGCTCTGAAGTGGCAAAGGGAAATATGCACATGTTTCATCCCAGCCTCATCTGACACACTTTCGTACCAAAGGTATAAGGGCCTTGGGATTTGTGCCACGTGCAGGATAAACACTCTGCAGTAGCCTGAAAGACCCAGACCTCTTGCAGTAATACCATATTTGTCTTTAAGAGAATCAGAAGTAAGCATAACATCATACATCCAATGGGATTTGGGCTTGTTTCACTGTAATGGCCTTACCCCTGTATCCATGTTACAAGGGGGGGTTCCAGGAAACTGCTCAGAGTTGCCATAAATCAGCGAGGAGCATTCAGCTCCTTTGTCCATCAGAGCCAGGACACACTGCACATTCACTGGGGACTACTGAATTGATATTTCAACATGTGACCTCTGGGCCCAACCCAGTCCCCCAAGGCAGGTGCCTTGACTCTCCCCTCAGTCAAACCATATCCCCCAGTTGTCTTCCTGAGAGGGCTGGGTGGGGTAGGCTTACTCCCCAGCAGGAAGTTGTGTAGACACACTGGCTGGACTTGTGGATTTGTCTCCAGCTTCTATTTCTTGGTCCTCAGTGGCTGAAACCACTGCTCCAGCTTCAGTTGTTACCACAGGTCCAGTAAGATTTTATTTGACTTCCCACCCAATTTCTCTTTGTCTTCTCATGCCTTTACAAATCAGCCCACATCTGAGACCTCCTGACCTTCACGGGGCCCTTTAAAACTCCTCTGCTCAGTAGTGGTCCTCATTCCCTTCCATGCCTGCATCGCTTCCCCTCCCCCAAATCTGCCCCAGTATAAGTAACCTTATTTATGGGTTGCCCTAAGTGAGGGGCAACAGTGGTCACTAGGGGCCCAAAGAGGGATGGGGGAGTGATTTTCAGCATGGTACCCCCTCAGCTCTGAGGTATACAGCACCTCATCCAGGCCATGATTTTATGGGCTATAAATGGCATTTTTCATGCCCAACTCTCATAACACCTGTTGGAGCTCAACACACATCTGCCATTTAGTGGGGGAGGATAGTAAGTCGCCCTGATTGGGCCATACAGTACAAAGTGTGGCCATCAACCAATTGAGGAGGGAGTGGTTCCCTGGGCTCTGGTATGCAGTGTGTAATTGCTGCCTCAGGGCAGGATCAGTTGTCAGGGAAGCCAGCTTTCCCATTTCTAACCTGGGCAGATTAATAATCATCCAGCCTTACATCTCATTGCCTTTGGGATAAGTTCAAACTACTAAGCATGGCATTAAAGCCCTTCATTCAATTTAACTCTCCTATCGCTTAACCCCTAACCACTCTCTTTTATGCAGTAGTCAGATTGTATGACTTTTATTTCAAGAAAATTCCTATTCACTTGCTTTTGGGCCTTCACACATCCTGGTTTTCTTCTTGAAATATGACTTCTCATCCCACCTGCATCATCATTTTACCAGAATAACTTCTTCATGCAAGACCTTTAAGGTAACACTTCCTCCAGGAAGCCCTATCATAGAAGCAAAAAAAAAAAAAAAAAGCATTTTAACTATGGGGAATCTCTAGATTGTTAAGGTCTATTAATATACAGAAACTCTGCACTACTCTTGTGTATCTTAGCACATTGCCTGGCATAGTATAAGTGCTCAATCTATCAATTAATTGAGTTGGTCAAGGCCTTTATAAAAATAGTGTTGTTGGGAAATAACTCACCTCATGATGTGCCAAATACACACTGATAAGTAATGAAAGCATGAATGAATAGAAATCAAACTGCAAATAACACAATGGAATTAGAGAACTAAAGGTATCCAACTAATAGGTTCATTAATTTCTTACTTAAAGGTTTTGGAAATTTCAGGAAAGTTCTCCGTCTAGGTCCTACTCCAGTCCTTTTTCCCTTGTGTTGTCCTGATGTGCAGATCTGCTTCTTTGTGACTCACATTATGATCCACTAACCTATGGTAAATGCTCTGAAATCTTCACATTCTTGTATCCTTTGATACTCTCTTTATCACTCATTTCTTATCAGTAATTGTTCTCTTCAGGACTTATCACATTCAGTAATTGTCTTCATCATTTGTTTACTTTTTTTGCTGTCCGTTTTCCTCATGAAAGCAAGCACCTACATGTTTTTAGTTTTCATTAGAGTGCCTGAAATAGAGTAAGCACTCAATAAATATTGAGTGAATAAATATATATTGAGTGGATAAATGAATTACTTATTATAGAAAAATGTCAGACTCTCTGTTCGAACCTGCTTAAAGTTTAGATTTTAGGAACAGAATCTTTGTAAACTATAGTTTTCTTTACTGTATCATATACGTCTCAAATATATTGGACATTTTCTTTGCAAAGACACCCTGTGAAATGTCAACTGCAGGTTTCTGAATCTGGGAAAGATTTTTTTATTTTATTTTGACCTGTGTAGTGACAAAGCTCTCAGTACTGCCACTCCAATGACCTAGTGCTATGTTGGGGGTTGAGGGTTAGGTGGCAGGAGTTCAGGCCCACCCTGGTTTGGGTAGCAGAGAACAGCTTACAGGTTGAGTCCACCTGAAAAAGGAACTTCTACTGCAGAGCTGTAAGTTTGTAATACCTCCTGTGATTGACTATAAACCATCCCTTATGCCTGTGGCATAATTTTCATCCTCCACCATTAGATAATCAAAGTAGCAGATCACCAAAGTGACCTAGAGGCAGAGTTTTTAAAAATACAGACTCCTAGCTCATCCCACACTTAACCCATGTCATTTGGTGAATTCTGGATTCTACAGGAGTGAAGCTTCTCAGTGAGTCAGATGACCTGCCAGGTGAGCAGAATGATGACTATGTAAGCACAGGAGGGCAAAAAGTTCAAAAGGAATAATTCTCCAACTTTTTTGTGCCAGAAAATCATCTGGAGAATCTTGTTAAAATGCAAATTCCAATTCATTGAGTCTGAGATGGGGCCTGAAATGCTGCCTTTCTAACAAGCACCTTGATAATATTTCCACTGTGAATCGATGAACCACATTTTAAGCATCATCCGGGATCTTGACATCAAAATAGGTTGGAAGATAACATGGGGTCTATAAATAGGCTAGCAGAGAAACCACTTAGGTAAACCCCACAATGTACACAATAGTCAGCAAGTATTGTTAGAGTTTTGTATATTTTAACTTCTCTGTTCCACCCTAGAGATTCAGAGATTGGTCAGACAATAGTAAAAATAATTATGGTTTTTATGGTTTTTGATAAATAGGATTGGTCTTTGCCTATCAAGGTCGGACCATGTTCAGTAGGATGGGCATCACCGTGGGGCTTTATAGAAATGCAGAATATTGGGCACCTCTGCACACCCACTGAACCAGAATCAAGATCCCTAGGTTATTTATATGCATATCAAACTTTGAAAAGCCCTGAACTAGAGGTAAGGAGTCTTTGCATGCAGAGAAAGCTGTTTTCTTAAGTACCTGAAGTGTAGAATTAAAAGAATTTCCCCCACTTTCCTACTAACTAGTAACCCTAAACGTCATCCCCACTTCCCTCCCTCTAAATGCATTCCTATCAAGAACACAGGAAGAAGAATTGGTATAGGGATGGGGGAGGGGCTACAATGCCCTGCCATTGAATATTTATCACTTGGAAAGGAGAGCATCTAAGCTTTATCTCCTACATCAGATGCTGCTGCTAAATATTGCAGGAAAAATTTAGCCCTGTATATGAAGAAATACTGTCTGAATGACAGTAGCCACTTTTCTCATCATCTTTTATAACAGCTTTATCTGAAAAATGGAGACAATAATATGTGCCTTGCCTGCCTGGCACTGTTGCTTTGAGGAATCAAATGAGATAATGAATATGGAAGTAGTTTGAAAAGTGTAAAGCTCTCCACCAATGTGAGGGGTTAAGAACAACAATGACTTGGTAGAAAGAATATAGAATGGACAGTCAGAAGGCAAGGGTTCAAGTCCCTGCTCTCCACCCCGTACTTTTCTGGGAGAGCTCTGGATAAGCTCTCTAAGATCTCTTTAAGCTTTCTACTTTCCATCTGTAAAATATGAACATAATGTCTGCTCACTTACCAGGATTCCTGTGTTATTTCAAGTGAGATGAAATATGTGAAAATGATTTATTAATGATAAAATATTCAAGTGCTATTTGTTGTTACTATGACCTTAAATTCTGCAACACAAAATATAGACTTACATTACAGTAGTCACTTTGGTTAGATAGTAGGAAGGACTAACTGCAAGACTATGAAGCACCCCACCTGACCAAAATAAGTAATAAAACTAGAGTCTCTAAATAGTCTAAAACAGTGTGGTTCGCAGACCAGTAGCACCAGTGTCATCTAGGAACTTGTTAGAACTGCAAATTATTGGACCCCTTGCCAGACCTACATGAATCAGAAACTCTAGGCCCGATGATTTGTAGTTTAACAAGCTCTCCAGGTGATTATGATGCATAGTAAACTTAGAGAACCCTGCACTAAAGAAACACTTTTGGTTGGGGTCATTAGGATTGCGTGCTATTACTACCAAGAGCAAGGATAGGGACACTGAGATTCTTTCTGTGTACTAATAAATCGATAGAAAATGTTTCGGTGATCTGGTGCATGCATGTGGTGTGTGTGTGTGTGTGTGTGTGTGTGTGTGTGTGTGTGTTTGTGTGTATCAAAACTTTGATATATAAATGCACTATCACCTTTCTGTGGTTAGAATTTCTATCACTTTTGGTGAAGAGGTTAGAAGTAACTACTGCACAGAAATTCAGAAATTCCCACTTTGCCTTTTTCCATCTACAGTCTAATGATGTTTGAGGCTAACATACCACTTAAAACGTGGTTTTCTGAAATCCACGTCCTTCTCCAGGCAGATTCATTTTCAAGTCTCCCAGTACACGGAGGCTGCAATTAATTCTAATAAAACAGAAAAACCTCAATAGGTAACTCAAATGGAGTCCCACTGCCCACAAAAGACGTGCCAGTAAAATGACCAATGTCACTTGCGAAACACTTGTGAGAAGCAGACTCCTTTACGGAAAGCATTTTGCCGTTTCCTTTATGTATCATCACCTGCCTTCATTTCTTGGATCAAGTCAGGTTTTCTTTTTTTCCTCAAGTTGGTCAACAATTCAAAAGCCCAGAAGGCTCTCTGAAGTCACATGATTGTTAAATTGTGACTTTGCTGTTGACTAAAGTGTTAAAATCTGATGAAGGGAAGAAAAAAAGGAAAAGAAAAGAACTTTAATAACTCAGTTGGCAAATATCAATGCAAATCAGATCTAATTCTTCCAGGTATTCAGTAATAAAAACTGAAATGTCAGACTTTGAATGACATCAGTCTTTTTTTTTCAACCTGGTCAACTGAGGCTTTATTCTGCTTTGGCTGTGGAGAGACAGAACCAGATCAGGGAAGGAGGGATTTGAAAGACAGACTGGAAAACAGTTACTGAAAGTTACTCTTCATCAGGCAATCCAGGAGACATTCTGTATTTTAAAAAACTGTACTACCAAGAGATATAAGGAAATAAAGCTGGGGAAAATTTCTTCAAATGAAAATTGCAAATTCTAGAATTTTACCTTAGAACAAAAGTCACTCCAATATAACACACGGTATTGAGGACTTCGCTGCCCATAGCTTAGTCATGTGGTATGAACACAAGAGTGGCCAGTTCTTTGGGTAACTCTGAAATTTGGACAACTTACTTTTCGAACCATATGGGAGAATATAGGTGGATTCCTCTTGTCCATTGAAGAGAGAAGAGGTAGACATCTTTTATTTTCTAGCAAAGTAATTAATTATAGCAACTGTGTGTGCTGTGTCTATAAGGACTTATGTAAGCCCACTTATTTAATATAATTAGAAATATATATTTATTTAATATAAATATATAATTAAGCTCACTTTTTTTAAAACTATCACTATAGTTTATTAGCTTGTGTTGTCATAACAAAATACCATATATAGGGGTCATAAACAGCAGAGATTTGTTTTCTCACAATTCTGGATGCTAGGAGTCCATGATCAGGGTGTAGCATGGCTGGGCCCTGGTGAGAGCCCTCTTCTGGGCTGGCGGACAGCCAGCATCTCGTCATGTGCCAACCAGACCTCTTCGCCTGGAGAGGGAGAGCAAGCGGACTCTCTGGTATTTCTTCTTCTAAGGGCACTAGTCCCACCATGAGGGCTTCCCCCTCATGACCTCGTGTAAACATAATTACTTCCCAAAGGCCCCATCTCTAGGTTAAGGCTTCAACATATGAACTTTGAGAGGAACACAGTTCAGTCAACAACATATAGTATCTGATCTCATGATACTGGCCACCTGGACTCCTGGCTCATCTGTCTTTCTTTGAGCTCCTGGGTCACAGATTTGCAATGGCTCTGTTCTCAAGTTTCTTAGGACTGAATATATCCTGGAATTAAATCCTCTCTTGAACTCAGGGTATGCAGCCATAATGCAGAGACCAAGTGAGAATGGCAATTACCACTCTGTTGCTTGCTCCCCTCCAAGTCTGAATGTTCTGTCAGTAAGAAAACCCCAGCTGTCATCTCCATAATGCCAAAGAACCAGTAGAACTAGAGCATGTCCCATTCAGTTATTTCTGTACCATACCAAGGCAGGCTGAAAGGAAAACATGCTTTATATACATATGAGTAGCTATAATTTTCTACCTTTGGCAGTTCTGTTACTGACTTATGCTATAGGAGATAATTCCCCAGGAACATTTAAGCCTCTAAGGTCTCCACAGCAGGCTGTCTCACCTGCTGGGTGTCAGAGTGGCTCAGGGACTCTGCTGAAGCTAGCGTTTAGCATGCAGTATCGCCTATAGGTGTGTGTGCGAATCCTCACTCAGGGCTGTTCCTTGTGCATAGTGTGTTTCTTCCAAGGAAGTGTCTGGCAGCAAAAGTAACCCATGATCTTACTCTACAATGCTGTGTAAGGGTGGTTATAGGTGGCTGGAGGGGTCATAAAGTCTTGCTACCATGGCCAGCTTGGAAGCAGGGCATCTTGCTTTTGACCTAGTCCTAAATAGAGTTTTCTTATGGAAATAGGCTAAGAGTTATTTTAACAGATCCAGAAAATCAATTTTTGATCTCACTGCCCAAGGTGGTACATTTCTTATTCCAAACAGATTTTTGGTATCTTTCCAAACACCAAGATAAGGGGCTGGTTCCCCTTCTTTGGGGCTTCTATCTTGTATGAGAGAGTTCCATGATGTTTGATTATTTGGACAACTAAAAGTGTTTATTCAGGTCTTTCCTACCACATGTAGCAGTACTTCAGCATTATGAGTACTGGTAAAAGCTTCACTAGTTTCAACTACTGTTGTCAGTGAGGAAGAACCAGTTAGGACTCCAGGCCAGCAAAGTTCAAGGTATTCTACATTTGTAACTAATAATTTTTATAGGCACTACTATCCAATCATCCATGAGTGATTCTGTGACTATTCAGAACCATCCCAATACAAACCCAGAGCTCTGTAGGAACTCAATGGATCAAGAACTGGCCCTGAGGCCATTGTTAAGGGGTATTCCTGGCTTTGATCAGTGACCAAGCAAAACCTGCCAGATGTTAAAAGCATCTCTATATGAATTTGTCCCCCTGTTGGTTTTGCATAAGAAACTACTCCAGCATGTAACAAATGTTATAAAAAGGTTTTTATATGTAATTTGTTATATCCATTACAAATGTTTATATATATAATGCATTATATAAGCCTTTATATCATACATATATAATATATAAATTATACATATTTAAATTATACATGATTATATGCATTTGCTTATACATATATGCACACATTTGCTTGTATTATTTGTATGAATTTGATATTATTGAACCTTTTAGTTTTTTTTAAATATATATTCCAATACCTTGTGATTACTCAGTTTGCCTCAGTAAGAAACTAAGGTACAAAGCAGCATTCCTGAGGCCCACTTGTAGTCACAAACCAGTTTTTTCCCTAGAATGTTTGTCAAACTAACTTGATATGTGTATCATCAGAATATATCTGTGTATTAGTTTTCTAGGGCTACCATGGCAAATTATCACAATTATGGTGGCCTGAAACAACAGAAATTTGTTCTCTCACTGTGCCAGAGGCCAGGAACCCAAAATCAAGGTGACATCAGGGCCACATGCTCTCTGAAGTCTCTTGAGGAGGATCCTTCCTTGTCTCTTGAGCTTCTGGTAGCTCCTGGCATTCCTTGCCTTGTAGCATCATAACTCCAATCTCTGTGTCCTCACATGTGTCTCTGATCTCCCTTTCCTTTCTCTTATAAGGGCACCAGTCTTGGATTTAGGTTCTCCTCTAAATCCAAGATGAACTCATCTCAAGATCATTAGATTAAATACCTCTGCAAAGATCATTTTTCCAAGTAAGGCCACACTCCCTGGTTCTGGGGGTTAGGACTTGGATATGTCTTTTTGGGCAGTGGCAGAGGGAGCAGGTGGCACCATTAAACCCACTATAATCTGCTTTGCAGAGAAAAAAATTCGAGAATAATGAGATTCAAGTGGAAGAAACCCAGACGACTTTTGAAAGGCAGAGTGTGGGAGGCTCCAAGTATTGCCATGTTCAGATCAAATGTAATTAGATTTTGCCTTTATTATCAAGTAATCTGAGGAGATTACATACTACACTATTCTCTATATTTACCTATTGAGACAAAGGTCTTTATAGAAAAACATGAAGGAAATATGCATTGTTGCAAATAAGATAAAATTAGGAAATGGGCCAACCTCCATTTGAGTTTTAGATACAGTTTGCTAAGTGTGTGACCACAGTAAACTCACTTCCTGCAGCCATTTAATGACCCACAAAATGGGGGGATAATATGACTTTCTCATTATGGTTGTGGGAATTTCATGTTCATGCACCACTTCCTACAGTAACTGACCTGTTAAACTCTTAATAAATAATTGTACTATTATTTTTGTTCCATTAAAATTTCTAATGAAGAAAGGTGTGGTCTCTGCAAAGACACCAGTCTTCAAGGGGCTATGCCCTTCTAAAGAAACATACCCCAACCAAAAAAAAAAAACCAGCTAAAAATTACACATTTTCATCTTCCCTTCACTCCATAACTTTAGCTGTAGAGGAATTTTGCTGTTTCTTAACTGGGCTTGAACCCAGTGAAATGATGGATCTTGTTCCTTTGAAAAATGCTTATAATAGATCTGTCAGGTGTCCTATTTAAACCCTAATGGTTTTGCAAATAGCAAGGCTTATGAAACACCCAAATTTGAGGTAAAAAAGAAATATCCAACATAATTCAGAGGCAAGCAGCCAATGTGATTTTAGGCCAGAAGATTAACTGAAGGACATTTGTTTACAGCTGAGTAACAGAAGCCATGTCTGCTCCACCTGTGTGAACTTTCTTCCTGTCTGAACATTTTGTCCACACAGCTACAACCTCCAATACCCCTTGGCTAGTATATCTCTCATAACCTCAGTCATGACTTTCCTTTATTCTCTGGGTACACTGGGACGTTTTCTCCCAAGGATGCTGTTCTGTTCCTCTAGCAAAGTTCAGAGAGCTGCAGGGTACATGGTGCAGCTGGGCAGGCGGCCAACCCTGCACATTCAAGAGGCCGGTCAGATGGCATCCACATGTTCAGCCTGGCTCTCTGCCTCCTCGTTTCTCTCTCCTAAGGTCCTCCTGTGTTCTGCACTGTCTGGCACCATGAAAATATTCTCCATCATTTTCTTTCTTCCTTTTATCCTCTAGCTCCAAGTTGTTCTAATCTGTCAGTCAAAGCTTTAAGAAACAGAAGGCAGAGCAACTCCCATCTTCAGGGTGCAAATGGTGCAGTGTGCAGTTGCCTGCTCTGCCCGCTTCTTGCTGGCTTTGACCCCTCCATCAGATGGTAGTAGAAGTTCTGTGTGAACTCGCTTCCTCCAATCTTAGGGACTTCAGTAAATTTCATTTCAGGATCAGCCCCACCCCCATCATGTATGGAACCAGGCTATTGCTCGCAAAAATTTGGAGCCAAAGAAAAACAAAAGAAGAGAGCATGATGATGGTTGAGTTATTGTTAACGAAAGTGTGGTAGACAGAACAGCCCTGCCACCCGCCCACCCCCACCAGATGTTTACATTCTGATCTCCAGAACCTGTGGATATGTTACTTTACATGGCAAAAGGGATTTTGCAGATGTGATTATGTTAAGATTTTGAGCCAGGAAGATTATTCTCAATTAGCTGGGTAGGCCCAATGTAATCACAGAGGTCCTCATCAGATCTGAGTGAAGAAGGAGATTTAATGACAAAAGTAGTGGTGATAGTCAGAGAGGGAGAGATTTGGAGTTGTTACACTGCTGTTATGAGATAGAGGAGGGGGCCACAAGCCACAGATTGCAGGCAACTTCTGGAAACTGGAGAAGGCAAGGAAACAGATTCTCCCTGAAAACCTCCAGAAGGGAGGCAACTCTGCTGACCCTTTAATTTTAAGCCCAATGAGAACCATTTTGGACTTTTCACCTTCAGAATGTTAAGTGGCTTGTTGTTTTAAGCCACTTGATTTTTAGCAACTTGTTATAGCAACAACGCAAAACTAATGCAGAAGAGTGACCTCTTAGAGTAGTTTATAGCCAGATACACAGTGACGTAAAATTTGGCTTGAGCTTTTGAGGGGGGAAAGAAGATATTGAACATATTTCTGTACAGAATTAGTTATTTTGGCATATGGGGGATTGAGATGCTCTGATCAATGATAGCACATATTTTATTGCTAGTGACTAATATTCAAAGAATTGTATTATGATACATTTAAAGCAAAAATATGCCAAAGGAAACTTTATTTTCTTTCTTTTTTCATTTTTCTTTCTATAGTCCACAGAGCACTTTAGGAACTTGCAGTAACATCAGGTGATCATTGTGAACATCAGTTACCATTGTACCAGTGAAGCACAGGAGCAGCCACTAGCAGTAGCATTTCCCAGTGACGGACTTTGGATAAACCATCATTTATTATGACATAGTGCCTAGACTATGTCTGTTAAATGACAACTTTGGGAGTACTGCGTAATTGCTTCAGAATTGAAATTCACTCATTTCAGGTATTTGCCTTGAAAGTTCCTGGAAAGTGACAGAATGAGAGATAAGAGGAGGTCTCATGATCACTGTTAAATGCAACTTTGAAAATGCTGACGCTAGAACTCATGGTCAGTGACCTCTGCTCGAGCAGGGGCTAGCTAAGCAGTTGTTTCACTTTAGTCTCATTTAATGAACATGTGAGATGGCGTTGATTTCTCGTGTTATATACCTTCTATAGAGATAGATTATTTTTCTTCCCAACTCTTAATAAAATGTAAGTCACTGAGGGAAAAACCAGTATCTTTTTTCTCACCCCCTTTTTTCCACTGTATGTTATAACTAACTATAGAGAACCAGGTTTGCAGCAAGTACTCAGTGAACAAGTAAGTTAGTGTCAAATTCTTTAAATAACAGAAGGTAACACTGGTGCAACATTCATGCTATAATGTACTTCTCCACCCATGTTTTAGTGGAGCACCTGTGACACGGTGGGCATCATAATAGGAGGAGGCACAGCGCTGATGCATGAGGACTTCAGGGTTGTACAGCTTGGGTGGAATCACTCCCTGTCTGGGGTTTGGAGGAAATTTACTAAAGCTCCTCAAGCCTCAGTTTCCTCATCTGCAAAAAATGGTAATACTAGTTCCTGTCTTGCTGGGATATTATGAAGATTAAGTGCGGCGGTACCTACAGCATGCTCTAGTCTAGGACCTCGCCTTTACAGAGAATTCTGTAAGTCATAGATTGTTGCTATTCTCAGTTGGTGGAGAAGGAAAATGAAGACCAAAGACACAGAATGACTTACCCAAAGTCCCTGGTAACAAAATGGAAAAGTGGGGGCAAATCCTGCTCTCTTCCCTCTATACTGCATAAATATCCAAGTGTTCAGAATCCATTATTTATTCTTTTCTCTTTATTGTCTCTTTCCAGCAGACACATTCTCTCTAAACACACAAACACACACACACACACACACCTGCACCACTGCCCGGCTTCAGTTTCCAGGGAGAAGCACGGGGGAGCTCCACATGTTCCTGTCAGGAACCTGCTAATGGTAGATGACAGCTGTGCAACGACAGAAGCTGGGTGCTTCAGGGTCCAGGCCCCTGCATAGAGGAGCAGTTTCACATCCCGGCCCAAGAAGGCACTCAGCTTTATCCTGTTCCTGTGTGAGCCTGTGGCCGTCTTCCTGCCCACCAGTCACTGTGCTCAGACAGTGGTTGGTTTATCTGCCCTTTATAAATCCACTAATTCCACGAAATCAGAAAAACCCCCAGCTGAAGTGGATCCAAATCGCTCCCAGGCATCAGAAGAGGCAGGGCTGCCCTCGCACTTCCAAGGCTTGGAGATAGAGCTCTTGTCAAATGAAAGGCAGGCTTGAGGATTTGAATGCCTCTCTTACCCTTCTTTACCCTCAAGCTCATCCCCCGAAGCTGGCTCTCTAATTTATGATATGATGGGCACCACATACTGAGATAAGCACAACATACCAGCTCTGCAGGAGCTGCCAAATAGGACAGTAGCTCTTTTGCACGTTAGGTTTTAAGGAGAACAGAATTTGACAAATGGTCTGTTTCCCTGGGGATGAGAAAACAGCAAGTCTAGGCTGCACAGAGAAGAGGATGTAAAGACAAGGGGAATACAGACTGATGCTTGGTTTACCAAAATCCCTCTTTACATGGAAAAGAAACATGGTTCAAGCTGCAAATCCTTCTGCTTGTGATCTCGTAGCTTCCTGTCACTATATGTAGCTGAACAGCTCTCTGAGCAGCCTCCTTGTCATTGCCCACACCCCAGGCCTGGCATCACCTTGCAAGGGACTTGTTTTGCATGTGCAATGATAGCACTCTGAGCAGGGAAGAGACGCCAGCCCTATGAGCAGCAGCACAGCTTTGTAATTGGCTTTTAAATGCTTTTTTGGTTTAAATTGATATCATGGGTGTTTTGTTCTTCCTCCCTGGAGGAATTTCAATCTTTTATTTTTTGAAGGGTGACTTTTGCTTGTCCTATGAGAATTAAGGGACAAACTTGCAGTTTCTGGCTAAGGAAGTACTCTGACAGGAGATCCACATTATCCTACCAAGCAGGCTGCTGGAGAGGACCCAGAACCAGAAGGTGGGAGAACTGGGTTCTGGCTGTCCTTGACCCTCTGTGTGGCCTAAGACAGACCATTCTTCTTTTAAAGTGTCTCTTTCCTTATAAATAAAAATGAGAAACTGGCCTACAACTGGCTTCTCAAACTTTTACATACTTAGCAGTCACCTGGGGGATCTTGTTAAAATGCCACTTCTGATTCTGCATGTCTGGGGTGGGGCCTGGCTGGTACATCGAAGCTCCCCAGGGATGGCCATGTTGCTGGTCTGTGGATCCTATTTTGATTAGCAAGGGTCAAGGATGTTGTTTCTCCAGGTGTGGACTACTCATCCTATCTCCAACCATTCTTCCTCTACATCTAATGTAATGGTTCCCAGCTGCAGGTGGTTTTGCCCAGGAGGCAATGTTTGGCAATGGCTGGAGATGTTTCTGGGTGTCACAACTGGGTGAGTATAATCAGTGTCTAGTGGGTAGAGGCCAGGGAAGCTACTGAAATAGCACAGTTCACAGGAAGGTCCCACACAACAAAGAATTATTTAGCTCAAAGTATCAATAATTCCATTGCGAAACCCTGCTCTAACCACACTATCCTGCTTTCTATAACTCACCTCAGGGCCTTTACACTCGGTGTATATCCTATGCCTCAGACTCTTAGGTGTGTATGTGTGAGTGTGTGTTTACCCACACAAGCATATATACACACATATACATACATGCTTGTTTTTATTATTAGTCTCAGTTCAAATACAGCATCCTAAGGAAAGCTGTTCCTGATAATCTTAGCTCAAACAGCGCACACTCCCTGCTACTTTTTGTCATTGTGCTATTTTATTTCCTTGTAGCTCTGTCACTATTTGAAAACTTATTATTTGCTTTTTTACTTTTAACCTGTAGCCACACAGTAGTAGAGTAGTCCCATGACATTATGCCCTTTATCCATCTTATTCACTGCCATGTCCTTGGTGACACTGCTGTACCCTAGAAAGAAGGCATATTTACTACAAAAAATGTATGTTAAATTAATTAGCAAATGAATGAACACACAGTTGAATCTACTTGGGTGTATATGTTTTAAAATGTAGAATTCTAAGCCCTGCTCCAGATTTACTGAGACACAGTCTCTTGGATGCAGGGTCCAGGAATCTACATTTTAACAAGGTTTCCTTGTAATTTCTCTACACACTGGGGTGTGAGTTAAACTGGGCTAGTGTGGGGAAAATGGAACTTCCTATGGCCAGTATCCTCACCTGACCCTAAACTACTTGATGATGTATTGGCCTATTGCTAGGCTAATGCATCCACACCCTAGGCAATAAGCTATTACTGACTGAGTCACAAAGAGCTCTGCCCTGTTCTCTGGGTGGAAACAGAGATGGAGGTGGATTATGGACCTGAAGACTGCTGGATGCAGACATGATTCTAGTGCTTGACGTATTGCTGGAAGAATGAAGCTAGTTATAAACCCCTTTACCCCCAGAAAGTTCCATTGTCATTTCTTCATCTCCCCAAATCCATAGTGAATGTGCCTGCGGCTGAAACCCTCAGGAAAGACAGCTAGATAAAAACAAATAACTAAGTCCTATGACCAGTGGGGGGGCTCACTCTCCAGCCTGCATGTGGATCTTGCCTGCAGACCTACATCTCTTCTATCCTGCTGGGAAAAGGCAGAAAACCAGTCCTGCCTTTGGGTTTATCTCTGATGGTGGGAAATGGGGAGGGAGGTCCAGAGCATGACTCTGACCAGGGACCCAGCCCATCTTTACCTTGAGGTGGAATAGATTTAGTTATTTTTCTTGAAAGTTGAAGGGAGTCTCAGAGGAGATGAGTAAATTATCTTTCCTAAGAAAATAGTAATAAAGTGAGAAATGAATAAAGGATAATCAAAAATGATACAAATGTAATGTCAATATAATGTTTCACGAGGAATTTAAAAACTTGGTGTCTTTCTTTTGCCCACAGCCGCACCAACGGCTATGCGATCATAGTCAACTGAAAAGCTTCTGAGGGATTTCATGCACAAGGCTAATGAGCCATCTATTTCCCATCTTGAATTTGCATCATTTTTTAATGTAAGGGAAAGACCACATTTATCCCTGTTACATGCAATCTTAGTAGATTTGTTGTAGTGCTAAAGTATTAAAATAAGGAAATGATCTTGAAATTCTTGTGATAAAAGTCTAAACAAACATCAATTCCCTGAAGACTTCCACTGAAATAAAACATGATGGGGGGGATTATCTATGTATGTCAGTTCAGAAGTAGAACTCACACTTTGGATAAAATTCTACCATCTAGCTACTCCTAACATGTAGTAAAATTCAATGCATGATCATTATTATTATTGCTATTCTGTGG
This sequence comes from Smutsia gigantea, assembly GCA_032199065.1. Classification (NCBI taxonomy): domain Eukaryota; kingdom Metazoa; phylum Chordata; class Mammalia; order Pholidota; family Manidae; genus Smutsia; species Smutsia gigantea. Next base: position 24,103 of record JAVSCE010016004.1, read on the forward strand.
TTTAGGTATTTTAATCTGTTTAACTAGTTACAATCAGTAAGTTTGATTATCACTTTTTTCTAGGTCCTTCACATTGACATAAGTCTTTTACTTAATTAGTTGGGAAACTTTCAGTCACTTATAAATTCATTTTACCATAATGCAGTTCACATATTTCATGGTATTTACAAGAATAGGTTCTAAATTTTTTGCTTACATTTTACCATACAATATTCCTTTAACCGGTTTTTTGGTAATTGTAACCAGTAGAACCCAGGTATTTATTCACTCTGGAGCTCTGATTGTTATATATTGTGGCCCAAGCTAAGCTTTTTCTTATGATTATTCATATATCTCCAGAGACAAACTACAGAGGCCTCCTGGAAAAATTTTTTTAATTTACAGGTTTCTAACCAGATCCTAATAAATATCTATTAATTTTTTATATAGTTATTTTGGTATCATTAATCTACAGTTACATAAGCAACATTATGGTTACTAGACTCCCTCCATCATCAAGTCCCCACCACGTACCCCATTACAGTTACTTTCCGTCAAGGTAGTAAGATGCTAAAGAATCACTACTTGTCTACTCTTGTGTTGTACAGCCCTCCCCTTGCCCCCTCCCCACATTATCTGTGCTAATCATAATGCCCCTTTTAGCCCCTTGTCCCTCCCTTCCCACCCATCCTCCCCAGTCCCTTTCCCTTTGATAACTGTTAGTCCATTCTTGGGTTCTGTGAGTCTGCTGCTGTTTTGTTCCTTCAGTTTTTTTCTTTGTTCTTATACTTCACATATGAGTGAAATCATTTGATACTTGTCTTTTTCCACCTGGCTTATTTCACTGAGCATAATACCCTCGAGCTTCATCCACGTTGTTGCAAATGGTAGGATTTGTTTTCTTCTTATGGCTGAATAATATTCCATTGCGTATATGTACCTCATCTTCTTTATCCATTCATCTACTGGTGGACACTTAGGTTGCTTCCATTTCTTGGCTATTGTAAATAGTGCTGCGATAAACATAGGGGTGCATATGTCTTTTTCAAACTGGGCTGCTGCATTCTTAGGGTAAATTCCTAGGAGTGGAATTCCTGGGTCAAATGATATTTCTATTTTGAGTTTTTTGAAGAACCTCCATACTGCTTTCCACAATGGTTGAACTAGTTTACATTCCCACCAGCACTGTAGGAGGGTTCCCCTTTCTCCACATCCTCACCAACATTTGTTGTTCTTTGTGTTTTGGATGTTGGCCATCCTTACTGGTGTGAGGTGATATCTCATTGTGGTTTTAATTTGCATTTCTCTGATGATTAGCGATGTGGAGCATCTTTTCATGTGCTGTTGGACATCTCAATTTCTTCTTTGGGCAAGTGTCTGTTCAGATCCTCTGCCCTTTATTTCATTGGCTTATTTGCTTTTTGTTTGTTGACGTGCATGAGCTCTTTATATATTTTGGATGTCAACCCTCTATCAGATATGTCATTTATGAATATATTCTCCCATACTGTAGGATGTCTTTTTTTTCTATTGATGGTGTCCTTTGCTGTACAGAAGGTTTTCAGCTTAATATAGTCCCACTTGTTCATTTTTCCTTTTGTTTCCCTTGCCCAGGGAGATATGTTCATGAAGAAGTTGCTCATATGTCCAAGAGATTTTTGCCTATGTTTTTTTCTAAGAGTTTTATGGTTTCATGACTTACATTCAGGTCTTTGATCCACCTTGAGTTTAACTTTGTGTATGGGGCTAGACAGTAGTCCAGTTTTATTCTCTTACATGTAGCTGTCCAGTTTTGCCAACACCAGCTGTTGAAGAGGCTGTCATCTCCCCATTGTATATCCAAGGCTCCTTTATCGTATATTAATTGACTGTATATGTTTGGGTTAATGTTTCGATTTCCTATTCTGTTCTACTGGTCTGTGGGTCTGTTTTTGTGCCAATACCAAAGTGTCTTGACTACTGTGGCTTTGTAGTAGAGCTTGAAGTCAGGGAGCGTAATGCCCCCTGCTTTATTCCTCCTTCTCAGGATTGCTTTGGCTATTCGGGGTCTTCTGTGGTTCCATATGAATTTCAGAACTATTCATTCCAGTTCATTGAAGAAAGCTGTTGGTAGTTTGATAGGGATTGCATTGAATCTGTAGATTGCTTTAAGTAGTATAGCCATTTTGACAATATTTATTCTTCCTAGCCAAGAGCATGGGATGCATTTCCATTTGTTAGTGTCCTCTTTAATTTCTCTTAGGAGTGTCTTGTAGTTTTCAAGGTATAGGTCTTTCACTTCCTTCGTTAGGTTTATTCCTAGGTATTTTATTCTTTTTGATGCAATTGTGAATGAAATTGTTTTTCTGATTTCTCTTTCTGTTAGTTCATCATTAGTGTATAGGAAAGCAACAGATTTCTGTGTGTTAATTTTGTATCCTGCAACTTTGCTGAAATCAGATATTAGTTCTAGTAGTTTTGGAGTGGAGTCTTTAGGGTTCTTTATGTACAATATCATGTCATCTGCAAATAGTGACAATTTGACTTCTTCTTTACCAATCTGGATGCCTTGTATGTCTTTGTTTTGTCTGATTGCCATGGCTAGGACTCCAGTACTATGTTGAATAACAGTGGGGAGAATGGGTATCCCTGTCTTGTTCCTGATCTTAGATGAAAAGCTTTCAGCTTCTCGCTGTTAAGTATGATATTGTCTGTGGGTTTGTCATATATGGCCTGTATGATGTTTGGGTACTTGCCCTCTATACCCATTTTCTTGAGACTTTTTATTATGAATGGATATTGAATTTTGTGAAATGCTTTTTCAGCATCTATGGAGATGATCATATGGTCTCTGTCCTTCTTTTTCTTGATATGGTCGATGCTGTTGATGGATTTTCAAGTGTTGTACCATCCTTGCATCTCTGAGATGAATCCCACTTGATCATGGTGTTTGATTCACTTGATGTATTTTTGAATTTGGTTTGCTAATATTTTGTTCAGTATTTTTGCATCTATGTTCATCAGGGATGTTGGTCTGTAATTTTCTTTTTTGGTGGGGTCTTTGCCCAGTTTTGGTATTACAGTGATGCTGGCTTCATAGAATGAGTTTGGAATTATTCTCTTCTCTTCTTTTTTTGGAAAACTTTAAGGAAAATGAGTATTATGTCTTCTCTATATGTCTGATAAAATTCAGTGGAGAATCCATCTGGCCTAGGGGTTTTGTTCTTGAATTTTTGATTACTGATTCAGTTTCGTTGCTGGGAATTGTTCTGTTTAGATTTTATGTTTCTTCCTTGGTCAGTCTTGGAAGGTTGTATTTTTCTAGGAAGTTGTCCATTTCTCCTAGGTTTTCCAGCTTGTTAGCATATAGATTTTCATAGTATTCTCTAATAATTCTTTGTTTTTCTGTGGGGTCCATCGTGATTTTTCATTTCCCATTTCTGATTCTGTTTATGTGTATAGATTCTCTTTTTCTCTTAATAAGTCTCCCTAGGGGTTTATCTATTTTGCTTATTTTTTCAAAGAACCAGCTCTTGGTTTCATTGATTTTTTTTCTATTGTTTTATTCTTCTCAGTTTTATTTATTTCCTCTCTGGTCTTTATTATGTCTCTCCTTCTGCTGACTTTGGGCTTCATTTGTTCTTGTTCCAGTTTCAATAATTGTGACTTTAGACTATTCATTTGGGATTGCTCTTCCTTCTTTAAAAAGGCCTGGATTACTGTATACTTCCCTCTTAGAACTGCCTTTGCTGTGTCCTACAGAAGTTGGGGCTTTGTGCTGTTGTTGCTATTTGTCTCCATATATTGCTTAATTTCTGTTTTTATTTGGTCATTGATCCACTGACTATTTAGGAGCATGCTGTTAAGCCTCCATGTGTTTGTGAACCTTTTTGTTTTCTTTGTACAATTTATTTCTAGTTTTATACCTTTGTGATCTGAGAAGTTGGTTGGTAGAAATTCAGTATTTTTGAAATTACTGAGGTTCTTTTTGTGGCCTAGTATGTGGTCTATTCTGGAAATTGTTCCATGTGCACTTGAGAAGAATGTGTATCCTGCTGCTTTTGTGTGTAGAGTTCTGTAGATGTCTGTTAGGTCCATCTGTTCTAGTGTGTTGTTCAGTGCCTCTGTGTCCTTACTTATTTTCTGTCTGGTTGATCTGTCCTTTGGAGTGAGTGGTGTGTTGAAGTCTCCTAAAATGAATACATTGCCTTCTATTTCCTCCTTTAACTCTGTTAGTATTTGTTTCACGTATGTCGGTGCTCCTGTGTTGGGTGCATATATATTTATAATGGTTATATCCTCCTGTTGGACTGCCCCCTTTATCATTGTGTAATGTCCTTCTTTATCTCTTGCTACTTTCTTTGTTTTGAAGTCTATTTTGTCTGATACAAGTACTGCAACTCCTGCTTTTTTCTCCCTATTATTAGCATGAAATATCTTTTTCCATCCCTTTACTTTTAGTTTGTGTATATCTTTGGGTTTGAGGTGAGTTTCTTGTAAGCAGCATATAGATGGGTCTTACTTTTTTATCCATTCTATTACTCTGTGTCTTTTGATTGGTGCATTCAGTCCATTTACATTTAGGGTGATTATCGAAAGATATGTACATATTGCCATTGCAGGCTTTGGATTCGTGGTTTCCAAAGGTTCAAGGGTAGCTTCTTTACTATCTAACTGTCTAACTTAACTCTGTTATTAAGCTATTATAAACACAGTCTGATGATTCTTATTTTCTCTCCCTTATTCTTCTGCCTCCATTCTTTATATGTTAGGTGTTTTATTCAGTACTCTTTGGTGTTTCCTTTGACTGCTTTTGTGGATAGTTGATTTTATTTTTTGCCTTATATAGTATTTGGTTCATCTGCTTTCTTTGCAGTGATTTTATTTTATCTGGTGACATCTATTTAGCCTTAGGAGTGCTTCCATCCAGAGCAGTCCCTTTAAAATATTCTATAGAGGTGGTTTGTGGGAGGCAAATTCCCTCAACTTTTGCTTGTCTGGAAATTGTTTAATCCCTCCTTCAAATTTAAATGATAATCATGCTGGATTCAGTATTCTTGGTTCAAGGCCCTTCTGTTTCATTGCATTAAATATATCATGCCATTTTCTTCTGACCTATTAGGTTTCTGTTGAGAAGTCTGATGAAAGCCTGATGAGTTTTCCTTTGTAGGTGATCTTTTTTCTCTCTCTGGCTGCCTTTAATACTCTGTCCTTGTCTTTGATCTTTGCCATTTTTATTATTATATGTCTTGGTGTTGTCCTCCTTTGGTCCCTTGTGTTGGAAGATCTGTGGACTTCCATGGCCTGAGAGACTATTTCTTTCCCCAGCTTGGAGAAGTTTTCCACACCTATTTCTTCAAAGACACTTTCATTCCCTTTTTCTCTCTCTTCTTCTTCTGGTACCCCTATAATGCAAATATTGTTCCATTTGGATTGGTCACACAGTTCTCTTAGTATTCTTTCATTCCTAGAGATTCTTTTATCTCTCTCTGCCTCAGCTTCTCTGTATTCCTGTTCTGATTCCTATTGCATTGACAGTCTCTTGCACCTCATCCAGTCTGCTCTTAAGACCTTCTATCGATTGTTTCATTTCTCTTATCTCCCTCTGGACTTCATCCCTTAGCTCTTGCATATTTCTCTGCAGGTCCATCAGCATGGTTATGACTTTTACTTTGAATTCTTTTTCTGGAAGATTAGTTATATCTATCTCACCAGGCCCTCTCTCTGGGTAGTCTGGGTGATTTTTGACTGGACCACATTCTTCTACCTTTTCATGGTGATAGAAGTGGTTGCAGGCGAGTGGTGCGTGTGTCAGCTGGTAGAACAAAGTCCCTTTCTGCTTGTTGGTCGCCTTGCCCTTTTCTGCTGCCTGTGCCATCACCCGCACACCAGGAGCAGTCTCTGGGATAATCTCCTGATCTGCCATGGGTGTGACGGCCTTCAGGAAAGCCTAGCACACTGCGGGGCATGGCAGACACGCCGGGTGTGTTCTCCTGTGAGAACAGCTCCCCTTCGTGCCTTCCGGACCTTGCTCTGGCTTCCGCTGCCTGTGCCATCTAACCACACACCGGGAGCAGTCTCTGGGATAATCCCCTGAGCTTTCATGAGCGGAGCAGCCTTTGGGAAAGCCTAGCGCACTGTGGGCATTGCAGACATGCCGGGTGTGTTATCCTCCAAGAACGGTGCCACTTCGTGCCTTTGGCCCTTGCTCTGGCTTCCTCTGTCTGTCCCAGTTGGCTGCGCGCTGGGAGGAGACTCTGTGTGGTTGCTGTGGGCAGGGCTGTTCCATGGCTGCTCTGCAGCTGTGGCAGGTCAGCCAGTTTGCTTTCAGCGCTGGCCAGGGGGAATGAATGGCAGGCTGCTTATTGCCATGAGGGGTTTCAGGGCTGCATTACCCCCCAGGGTGTTAGGGAGCCTGAAGTTCCTCAAGATTCCCAGCCTGCTGGGCTAAGTGTGCTGGGATGATTTTTTCCAGCTGCGGAGCCCTTCTCCCTTTAAGACTTTTAAAAAGTGCACACTTTTCTTTTATCCCAGTGGAGCCTGCTGTAGGGAGCCGCTTGCAGTCTCTGTCTCAGATTTTACTTTTCTGTTTCTCTAATATCCAGTACACCATGTAATGTGTGCCTGTGCTCCCAGTGTAGATTACTAGGGATTGTTATTTAGCAGTCCTGTGCTTCCACTCCCTCCCCACTCCGATTCTTTTCCTCCCACTGGTGAGCTGGGGTAGGGGGAGTGCTTGGGTCCTGCCGGGTCACAGCTTTGTATCTTACCCTTTTTGTGAGATGCTGAGTTCTTGTAGATGTAGCTGTAGCCTGGCTGTTGTACTGTATCCTTCTGGTCTCTCTTTTAGGAATAGTTGTATTTGTTGTATTTTCAAAACTCTATATGGTTTTGGGAGGAGATTTCCATCGCCCTACTCATGCCGCCATCTTGAGCCCCTCTCAATACCTATTAATTTTATGGGAAACTTTGATTGTTATGGGGTAAGTCGTTGGTGAGCAATCGTAAAGTCGATTGCTTTTCTCAGTTTTTCATTCTACCCTATTAGAAACATGTAATATCAAGTGAACCAAAACATATACTTCCCTATTTTATTGCTTCCTCTTCACCTCCATAAACCTAGTTCAAAACTGGTCATTAAGTGAATGATTGAAAAAAATCTGAATCTGTTTCTAAAACTATTTTCTGGACACCCTCTGGAATGTACGTAGTAGTTCCTTTAATTCAATAACAAAACCATAAGACCAATACTTAAGGAGTTTGATTCTTCTTTATCATAGAAGGCATTAATGGTCTGTGATGTACAATAGTTATCACCGTCATCATCAACAAATATTCCCTGAGTAGCCTGTATTATGTGCCAAATATTCAGCTGTGTTCTGAATACTGTGAGTAGGAAGGGCACTAAAAAGGACTAATAGACCCCTTGTCTGAGATCACCGCTGAACTCCACCATGAGCAGACACTTTTGGGTGAAGATATAACAAAGCTGAGGAAGAGGAAAGCTGTTGATCATGTGTTTCCTTAATTACCTGGCTATTGACAGGAATAATGGTGGCATCACACAGAAAAGGGATAGCCCTGGAAGCAGGATAAACTTCCTCCCTTATTTTTTAAAAGAATTTGTGGAAAAGTTCTTTAGTGAATTCTATGCGGGGAAAGTTGACAAATTTAAACCAGCAAGACAAGTAATGGTACGTATACAAGGGAAGTTGCAAGGAATGCTTCACATAAAACTTTATTTGCATCTGTCTCTGGAAATATGGGCATCATGCTCTGCCCAGGCATCTGAATTCTCACTGACACTTGTTTCACACTTGGTACATCTGCTTCAGGGAGGGATGGGGAGAAAGACTTTCTCTAGCAGTTTATCACCCCAGCATCTCCATTCAACTGCGTGTTATTTACCAAAATCTCAATCAGACATATAGTAGCTAAAGTTAAAGTTAACTGTAGTTCCCATTGGAAATGCAAAGACATAAAAGCTAAAGTTGACTGTAGTTCCCCCTGGGACCACAAATTGAAGCTAAAGGAGGAATGCGGTCACCTCCAGCCAAATTTCATCCTAAATTTTCTAGTATAAAACAAGTCTCAAATCTTAATGACTCTACTTTGACCTGATTTCTCTTATCCATGGAAATCTCAAGATATTCCACTAGCAGCATGTAGAGATGATTCACTCTGTGCTGAAATGAAGCTGCCTTTCAGCAGTTAAATGTGGCCACCCTAATGCTTATTCAAAGCACAACACATTAGTTACAGACAAGGACAAAAACATATATAAATATTGAGAGAAAATAAACTTTTGAAAGAGTAACAATTGCCGGAGCTTTTTATTAAATATGATACGACCCACTTCCCAAGTTGGGTTATCAAACAAAGTTGCATTTTGGATGGTGGTGCCTGTTTTATCATAGTGACTAGAGCTCCCTTCTTGCCTATAATGAGACTGTCCTTTCTCCCCCTTAGAGTCACTCCTCACAAATGCCCAGCAAGTATACTCATGAAATTCCATCCTAGTTCCTCTCTCTAGCCTCAAAGCTGATTGCTTTTATTCGGAATATGCCACCATTAAGAGCAGGAAATTGGGGAGCTGATGTCACTTTGACACCCAGGAAGTCACTCTCCTGATTGCTCTTGTCACTGCAACAGTGCTGGGAGGCCACTTGTCATTTTCAGAGGCCAGGTTCAAATCACGGTGGTGGGGACAAAAGAAAAACAACAGGAGTTTATTTGCATCAACTTCTACCATATGGAAGCTCTATGACTTGAACTCCTAATTTTTAGACTCAAAATAAAGCCCAAACCTGGAAAACAATGCATTCATAGGACCCATCCACACCATTCTTTTCATGAATAGCCTGCCAATGGTGAGCTAAATCAACATTCACATCTTGATTCATTGGTTAGGAAAAAAAATATTGCATACCAGTAAGAAAAGGGAAAGGGGTGGGAGACATGGGATAAATTTACATTTTATAGAGATACCTCCATTTTTATGTAAAAAAATATAAAAATACCACCATGGCAGAAATACCACAATTTGCAGGGCAAGACATAAAAAATGGACATTCATCTGTATAATGAAAAATAAAGTCTGTTCGTTTAAGAACACAGGGGAAACAATCATGAAAAGAAAAAAAATCAAATTAGCATGAAGTGTCATGACATAGCAAAGTTTCGAGAGACAAGTTATTAACAAATTTCAAAAGAGGAAGAGGAGTTTGCAATTATCATAATCATTAAATGTTAATAAGATTATCTGAACCTGTGTAATACAGCCAGAAATGTTAAGGAATTGATTCTTCTATGGAATAGTAAATTCCTTACATCTCCTAGATACACTACAGATCAGAAGAAAATATGGCCACAGGTAACACAGCAGTTGGGGATAAAAGATGAATTTTTCTAACATTTTCAAGTCTGTCAAAGAATATGTTAGATCTTACAATGGAGCTAGGCTCAGGTTTATGTCATATATTCAAACTGCTGCTGGAAAAATTTAGGGAGTAGTTGGTTGTTTATTTTGCTAAGCATTTATTTGTCACCTTGTCTCAAGAATCTCTGTGCTTTACAAACATTGGCTTATAAATAATAAGAATAACCCTATGTGGTGTGTAGGGAAAATGTAAAATTATTCCCTGCTTATTGGATAAAATGTTGAGGCATACATAGATTTTACTTTGAGGCCATGTATCTACATACTCAGTCATACCTTAGAAATATGAAACAAGTGCTGGAGAAATTGATAACTATTTATACAACAAATATCAGCCATGTAGAGAAAAAAGAAGCAGAAAAGAAGGCTCTATCAAGTTCTCAAAGTCCTGTGACTGAATAGGCAGAGACCCCTGAAGAAGGTCAGTGTTATCCCAACACATAGCATTTATTCGGGCAGCAGATAAATTTGGGTAGTCACATCAAGGCAATTTCTTAATTATCCATCTGAAGACAGCTTTGATTTGTAGTAAATTCACTTTTACTTCAGTCTATTCCATTGTGACATTTTAATGCATCTTTATGGACTATGTCAGCATCAAGTCACAGACCTCCACCAAGGAAGAATATAAATACATTTTTGAAACATTTGCTATAAATAAACATTTTGCAAAATAGTCCTTATTTTTATGTTTAGTTGCATTATCTGAGAAGACTCGTCTCTGAGGTTTCAAATGGACAAATCTACTCAGCGGCATCATCTGGATTAATATGCTGACTAAAATCCTGATAATAGAGGAAGAAGGTGACTTTGATGGTGCTACCACTTATAGAAGCCCAAACATGTATATTCAAACTATAAAGCAAGAAGACCAGCAGCTGCAGTAGCAAAAAAGATTTTTGACTCAGGAGAGAGTTGTAATTCTGTGAGTCATCACTACATCGCCCTGACCCACCCTCTGGCCCTCATTAACTACAGCTGTCACTGCAAATGAGGGCTCAGGCACCCATATGGATTGGGTCCTCATCTGTGTCACACTAGCTAATGACGCTGGTGCAAAGTTGGAGCTGGGGGCTGAGGACGTCTAATCTGAGAAAAACAACCTGAAGTGTTGCTCTTCAGTCAACATACTTCGTAGAGAATGTCATTACAAAAGCGTGTGTGCTGCTCATTTTCTTCTCAACCCACCCTGATGGCAAAGAAAATAACTTAATTCCTGCATCCATGCCATCTACCTGCCCCTTTCAGAACAAGACACTTGGCTATTTATGGGGGAAAAAAAATGGAGTAACAGATGCAAGAGCAAATGTGAGTGGGGAAAAGGAGGCAGTTCCAGATGATCTGCTTTACCCTAGAGCATGGTACAGCCTTATTCCTGCCATCTAAGCTTGCAAAGGTATTGCTGGGCATGGGCCAGCCTCAGCACATTTAGCCCCCTGCAATGCAGTCCCGTGACATCCCTTTCTAAGTTGCAGCCTGTCTGTCTTTAAATGTCACTCTTTCCTTCTCAGGTTCACTGCTACTTTTACTCCCCTATAAGGAAGACTAGTTAGGCAGAGTGGCTAGAAGACACCTTTTCGTTTTCCCAGATAGATAAAGATATTTGAGGATGTTAAGATGTCTCTATAGTCCCTTGATGATTACAGTGAAGATACAAGATTATTCTGAGTCAAGTACTTTTCTAAGATATATATGTGTATATCATATGTGTGCATGTATACATGTATATAACTGTATTTAATTTCTATGGAGTGCTTTAAAATTTATATTATCCCTATTGTACAAATGAAGATGCTGAAGATTAGAGGGTCAAATAACTAAAATCTAGTCAGTGCCATAGATGGTACCCACATCTCATGCTTAAACCACTATACCAAGAGTTATGGCCTTGGCAAAGCTTTCCAAAATTCAATCTCTCTTCATTTTAAAATCGTGCTAAGCAAACACAAAAGCTCTGTGTTTTTTGCCTTCTTTTTTTCCAAGGAAATAAATGCACTCAAGCATTCATTTACAAAATACATTAGAAAAGTGATCATTTAGTTTAGAGGAAATGGAAGCATATGCAGAAAAAAAAAGACAAGGAAAATCATTTTGTCCATGCATTTAGATAAAATGCTGAGATGCCTTTATCTATAGTAGCCAATCTACAAGTAATTGGCCTTATACAATATTTCTCAAAATGTGATCCAAGGCTCCTTATATGAAAATCACTGGGGTGCTTGTTAAATGGAGTTTCCTGGGGTCACCCAAGACATAATATAAGAACATTTGAGGATAAGACCCAGGAATCTACTTTTAAATCATACTTTCCCGGTGATTCTTATGTCCACTAAAAATTGGGAACAAATACTCTGAGATCTTTTGTTGTTTCTCACCATTTTAGTGTGACAAGTTATTGGAGGAATGCCATTGATAGGAAAATGATAAGTTTTAGTGGACAAAGCATGTGACTTCCCCAGTATCACTTAGTGGTAGTGGCAGAGCTATGTCTTTTTTGTGTTGGGGGTCTGATGCATTATCAGCAGCCAGCTAGATCAAAGCTACATTTGGAATTCCTGAGGAAGTAGAAGCCTATTGGTGTGTTCAGGGTATTATAATGGATGGCTAGGAAGAGAGTATGAATTTTGAACAAGTTTTCTTCTTCATGTGGTGCCTTGCTTGGAAGCCAGTGTGCCTACAACTAGGTCACAGAGTTTACTTAAAAGAAAGGAGCATTTTACTAAAGATTTTGCAACATCTGCTAATTAGAAGCTGCCTGTCAGGTTGAAGTAGCATCAAGAGGCTCAGAATAAGAGCTCTTGGACGTTAAATGGTTCCTACCAAATACCAAACCTATTATCATGATTGGCTGTTATAGCCCTCAAAACGGCAAAGTGATTAAATTGGTCATTATGAAACCCTAAAGATGCATAATTATGACAAATAAGACTCAAGTGCAAAGAGATTTCTATCTCACTGACTGGATTACATTTCAAGGAGGAATCAATGAAGGAATGTTTCTAAAACCTGTCAGCTGTGTGGAAGCTGCTTAGCAACTGGATTCTCTTGATCTTCACGTAAACCACTTTTCTGTGTCATCTCAACACACTCAGTTCAGATACCTCTCCAGATCTTAACATTAATCCTAAATGCCCATCCTCCACAACAACTTCTCTCCATCTGGATTATAGCCCTGAATTAGACATGCAATGCTCTTTTTGATAATTTTGCTAAGAATCAGATACCTCTAACAGGATCTTGGATTTACTCTAAGTCACTCTATCTTGCTAAGTCCTCAGACTATATTTGATCCACTTATCATTACTGTTAGTAATGGCTAAAACCAGGACTGCAACATAAGCTGGTCCTATCCAGTCTATTCGACATCTAAGAATTGAAGAAAATAACTCTGGTGACAAAACACATTGCCAAAAAGACAAGGGTTCCCTCCTGGAAATAGACATACTACAAACCTATGTAAAAAGCCTGGGTCACTGAAAATATGGATATATCAGGCTGCACCCAGAAATTCCAGCATATATTAAAAGACTTTTTAATTTAGCACTATAGAGAAGACAAATCACATGAATCCAGTTTCTTGGTAGAATGCTTTTCAGTTATTGACATATGGGCAACCAGAACATGGAAAAAGAACTCAAACAAGATTTACACATCCTTTTGGATGTTAGTAGCCAGATATTCTTACGTGGTATCTGGTATCAAGCTTCATCTGCAGTAAGCTTTGTCATTAGTGCAAACTAAAAATACTATTTACTAAACAGTGATATTGGTCAAATTACCAATACCTTCTTAGAAAGAAGTCCCTCCCTTCTAGGTACGTTGTATGAAGTATGATGTAAATTATAATTGTAGTGGTTATTTCCTTGAAACAAAATCATCAGGAATATAGCCAGCATTTATTTTCTTGATTTATTTAAATTGTACACAGAACATAAGGTATTCACTTCCTCTTTTTTTCTTTCCTCTATGAATTTCTTTCACTTTCTTCAGTTCTATTTACCAAATAACTTGAACTGTACTCTTAACCTCAGAACAACTCGTGTAGTGTGAAAATTGAATGCCCCTTAAGAAATGAATTGGCAGTATTTGATAACCTTGCGCTCCTCTTATTTAAAGAAATGCTATAGTTTTATTGGAAAGACAGCAAGAGAAAGGGAACCAAAACATCATGAAGGGTGAAAGAATTTTAATTGTTTTTAAATAATTTTTAGACTGTCCTAACAACATAGGAAAGAAAAATATATATATAATGATGAAAATAAGCATGGGCACCTGGATGACTTTCTGGTAACTCAATATAAGAACCCTTATCAATGCAGAGTTTATAAAATATCAGTCAAGTAGATAATTAGAAGCATAATTTTCCTAATAAAAAATGAAGGAAATCACAAAGGTATATAAAGAAGTGATTATGTGTTTAAATTTGTAGTTCTTTGCAAATATGTATCTAAATTTGTAGTTTAAATTTTCAAGATATGCCCATTCTACAAGGTTCATGCTAAATCCACCCACAATTAATGATTTTCCAGAGTGTCTTACCATGGGCAGTTCTATGCTCTGTTTGTTTCGCCGATGTTTAGTTTGTCTCCGAAGCAAGCGTAGGAATGCACTCATTGCTGGTCACTTACTACTACTGTATATGCTTGTTATTTGCATGTGCACATGGAGCCAAATTAAATACTACATAAACATAAACTAGGTCATTTTAAGTGACATACAGTAGCTCAGAATGAAAATAATTTATCCATATAACATTTGGGGAGATTTGAAGTGAAGACATTCATGTGATTTTGTTATCACTAGAATTAAGGAATAAAGAAGTTACTTGTTGTAGTGACTCACATTTATCTGGTTTCCTTGTAGTTAGAAAGCTCTTGGATGAAATGAATCTTCTCATATTTGTTGAGAAAAAGGGACAATGTAGATATTATCAGAATAGAAAGTCATCCAGGTAGAGAGTGATTAGCAAAGAAATACATACATGAATGTTGAAAACTCACAGATATACAATTTATTACTGTCCTCAAGTACAGAAAAGCTTAGAAGCAACCTTAAAGTTCTGGACAGGTGGAAGAATTTAAAAGGTTTGAAGATTTTTATGTATATGATGATAGGGGAGCCGTTCCATTCAATTGTTTAAATAGAAAGAAGTTATTCACGCATTTTCTCCTGACTGCAAAATGTACTTGAATTAAAGATCCCATATCAGAAGTAAAATTCGTAGATATGGTGCAGAACTCAGTATATAGATATACTGAGTTCTGCACCATAGGTCCTGATACATAATCATATGATAGCATAAACTTGAATTTACATATCTTTCAAGTCATTCTATAAATGAAACATTTTAAAGCTATATTCTATCGGATGAATGTTTCCCAAACTTTGAGGATGTTGAACCTAGTAATATTATTTATTTAGTATATTAGTTACTATTCTTGTATAGGTGGAGCAGAGAAGGGAAGGGAATCTAAATTAGTCAGGATAGTTAACCCTAGCTGCCATTCTAGTCCATGCAATCTCTGTAGATTAACACAATACAAATGTATTCCTCCCTCACATTATAGTCATACATGTATCATTGTTCTCTACCTTCTAACTCTGCTATCCTAAAAACACGGCCTCTACGGTCACTGAAGGGGGAACGAGGAGGAAGACAGAGAGGCCACTAGCTCACAACTGTACTCTCATTTGTGCCCAGACAGAATAAATGAAACGAAATACAGTATATATATATACAATAGAATAAAATTCAGCCATAAAAAAGAATGAAATATTTCCATTGGCAACAACATAGATGGACCTAGAGTATTATGCTAAGTGAAGTAAGTCAGAGAAAGATAAATACCATATGATTTCACTTATATGTGGAATCTAATAAACAAAACAAACAAATAAGCAAAACAAATAGACTCAAAAACACAAAAAACAAACTGGTGGTTGCCATGGGGTGGAGGTGGGGGTAAAATAGGTAAAGGGGGAAAAATGAAATGAGATACAGTAAACACAAAGCATTTTCTCTGCCACAGTAAGGATTTCCAGCCTCCAGATAATCATATACCTCTTTTTACACACACAATACCATCAGTCTCTCCCTAAGGGAGGCAAACCCAGACACTGTACCCAAGACCCACAGTCTTCTCCACAAAGTCCAGATATTTTTCTTCCCAGTCCACCAAATGAGGAAATAAAAAGATAAATTACCTGTCTCCTCCCCTCTCCCATCACATATACACCTGAGATACAGTGTTGAAATAGAGATGGTATAATTTAAATAAACTTTTTCAGTGGGGGAAGGGATGAATGGGAGATACATATGGGTCACTGGTCCAAAGCAACTCTAAAATTTCACTGGGTATTCTATTAAAAAGCTCCCTCCCCGACCCTGGCAGTTGTTAAGCCTCTGATTTTGTGTTCTTCCCACTTGTTCTCAGTGGCTCCTAGATCTGCCCTCTGCAAGGGGGAAGGGAGATCATCATTTGCCCAACTTTCCTTGGTGACATCTGAAGTGGGAATTAGAAGTATGCTTGCTTGGAGACTGCACAGCTTTAACAGCTCAGCTTCTTCTCATGGTACCCAAGGTTCCTAAAAAAAAATCTAACAGTGGCATTCTTCAGCCAACTTCTAAATTCAATACAAATTAAAGAATTACTCTCTTTTTTTTTCCAGAAATTCTGGCTTTTTTAGTCTGGGCTCATGATTTCTTTGGTGATACAATTTCCTCAGCATCTGGGTAGGTTTCTGATCTGGTTGCTTCTAGTCAGCAATATGGCTAATAACCACGTTCAGTGTTCTTTTGGGGACCCCATGCAAAACACGTTTTGGTCCTTTTGCTTTCTAAGCTCTAGATCCTTCCCACACCGACATAATGGTAGCTGCTTTTAGGCCATGACTTTAATGACTTTTGCTCTAAGACTCTTTAATCAACTAAGAGGTTTTATTTGCCCTTTGTTATTCAGAGTCTTTTAAAATTGCAGCTCCTACTATTTGGAATCAAGAAACAGTTGAATTTTCTAAACCTTCAAAGCTCCCCATTTCTGGGCTCACTATGTTTCGTTTCTGTTTGCAAACTTGTTCATTGTCTCCTTTGCTCATCTCTTCCAAAGATAGGGGTAACAGTTACCTGTGGTGGAATAAAATATTTCCCCCAAGTCAATTTGTTGTTTTGCCAGTTGGAAATAGGAAACATTTATCATCTCATAGTTTTTGTGGATTAGGAGTGCGGGGGCTGCTTCATTATGTGCTCCTTTCTCAGGGTCTCTCATGAGATTGCAGTCAACCTGTCCACTGAGGCTAGTCTCTGAAGAATTGACTGGATCCAGAGAGTTAACTTTCATATTCAGCCGCATGGCTGTTTGGCAGGAGGCTTCAGTTTTTCACAAGTTGGGCCTGTTCATCTGGCTACTCATGTCATAGCTTCCTTGCTCGGGTGTGGTCCAAAGTGAAAGAGTAAGTAAACAAAAAAGAACACAAGATTAAAGCCATAGTCTTTTATAGCCTAATCTTGGAAGTGACAAAAAAATCACTTCTGCATATGCTATCGGTCATAACATCAATCCAAGTAGGACATGGGTACCAGGTATGAACACCAGGAGATGAAGATCGAGTGGCGCCACCTTACAGGTTGCTTACCTCAGGCAGCCAGTCGTAGCAAACACAAAGATTTGAACTTCATTTCAGTCTGCTCACCCTATCAATGTGTAGTCTACCTCACAAGTTAACATTTGTTCTGATTACTCTATTTTTTTTTCCAACTTCTTATTGTGTCTTACATAGGGTACTGGAAGAGCCTGCTAACTGGCATCACTGACTTCTGTCTGACATTCCACCTGTATGTTTTTCACACTGCAGTAGAATGATTGTCCGACATCATAAATTAGCACTGTGCCAGGAATGTTTAAACACTGTTAACTCTGGGGAGAGGAAATCCCAGGACAAAATACCTAGCTGAAACCAAAATCAGTCAAAGGGAGAAATAAAGTTTAAAATCCATCTATTGTTTACAAAAAAGCCATCCAGCCTCTCTCTCTCCTGCCACAACAGAAGCAAGCAAATCCTGCCCCCAACCTCTCAGGTTCAGATAAGCCCTAGGTAGCCCAGGTAATTGCCCATTGATATGGAGATGAATTACTTCTCTCCACTCCTTAGAAATACCTGTTGATATGGAGATCCACTAAAGCCAGGTGAGAGATTCCGGAAATACTGCAGTTTTACCCACAAACACCATCAGTAGTTTCCCATTGATTCATGTTACTACTACTCTTTTTGTGCTGACTCAGAGAACACTCTGGGTTCTACCCCTGCCTGTATGGAGGCACAGCTCTTGCCTGTTGTTCTCTCTGCAGGCCCCAAATGTGAGAAGCCATACTTAACTAACATAATAATTTATAGTCCCTGGAAGATCCATCCTCTCATGTGCTCTGCTCTTTCCTCCACATGCCTCTTCCTCTGGCTGAATGTTAACTACTTGCCCTGGAAAGCCCTCCTATAGGCAGCCCTCTCTGTAAATAGGTATTGACTCAATGCATGATTACAGATTTCTAAACACTGAGGGTCACAAAGCCTAAAAACAGAATACTTTTTGTAACTTAGCCATTAACTTATTTATACTGCAAAATGTCACCTTAGATGTTAGGATCCTCTCATATAAAGACTGAGATGATCCATCTCCATTTACCTTTGTGTGTTTCAGAAAGCCAGGTTTTTAGTTTGGGTTTTGTTTTTTGTTGTATTTTGGTATTGGTCAGGGCAGTAAGAAAAAGATATTGAAAAGCTTGGTTTTCCATGGCTTAATTCTTTTTTTAAATTTTTTATTAAGGTACTATTGATATACACTCTTATGAAGGTTTCACATGAAAAAACAATGTGGTTACTGCATTTACCCATATTATCAAGTCCCCACCCACACCCCACTGCAGTCACTGTCCGTCAGTGTAGTAAGATGCCACAGAGTCACTGTTTGCCTTCTCTGTGCTACAGTGTGTTCCCCTTGATCCCCCGCAACATGTGTACAAAACATAGTACCCCTCAATCCCCTTCTCGCACCCTCTCCACCAGCCTTCCCACACTCCTCCCCTTTGGTAACCACTAGTCCCTTCTTGGAGTCTGTGAGTCTGCTGCTATTTTGTTCCTTCAGTTTTGCTTCATTGTTTTACTCCACAAATGAGGGAAATCATTTGGTATTTGTCTTTCTCCGCCTGGCTTATTTCACTGAGCATAATACCCTCCAGCTCCATCCATGTTGTTGCAAATGGTAGGATTTGTTTCTTTCTTATGGCTGAATAGTATTCCATTGTGTATATGTACCACATCTTATTTATCCATTCATCTACTGATGGACACTTAGGTTGCTTCCATATCTTGGCTACTGTAAATAGTGCTGTGATAAACATAGGGGTACATATGTGTTTTTGAATCTGAGAAGTTGTATTCTTTGGGTAAGTTCCAAGGAATGGAATTCCCAGGTCAAATAGTATTTCTATTTTTAGTTTTTTGAGGGACCTCCATATTGCTTTGCACAATGGTTGAACTGGCTTACATTCCCACCAGCAAGGTAGGAGGGTCCTCCTTTCTCTGCATCCTCACCAACATTTGTTGTTCAGTGCTTAATTCTGGCCAACTATACTTTGCCTTAGATGGGATTTTTTTTTTTAAATGCCTCCATGGGCAATGCTTGGCTAAGACACAGAAAAGAGATAACGGTTTGCCCACTGGAGGAGGCTGAGGCAAGCAGAGACAGTGACAGGCAGATAAACAGTAAGGAGGAAGTGGTTAAAAATAAAAAATCTCGAGTACCTGAAAAGCCCTGGCTGAGACAGTGAGGGAGATAAAAAGAGAAAAAGGAGAAATACAGTCGCACTGTGAGTAATTGGAGAGGCTGGAGGGATGGGGGATGGAGCTCAGAGGAGAAAAGAGCAAAGAGAGAATATACAATAAAGGGGAAAAGGAACACAAGAAAAGAGTGAAAAACTGAGAAACAAGTCACACGGTATAAAATGGGAATTTGAAACACAAAGAACCTCTGGCATCTCCCTGTTCCTTTCATTAGCTTCTGTACCAGAAGAATCATGGATAATTAGGAGGATTTTCCCATCTCATTTAAAATGAATATTTAGAAAAGGAACTTCCATCTTACATGACAAAGTTCAAAGTCAGGGTGAACCAGCAATAGGCGTCCAGATGATTTGGAAGCTCAGTTTCTGAAACAGGAGGTTTGAGAACATGGCAAATGTGTCTCCTGAACAGTAGTCATACTCTCTGATTCTCCTGCAGTTGCCTCTCATCCCTGAGTCTCTGACTGAATGTTTCCTTCTTTATACACAGGTCATCCCTGCACACCCACCGGTTGCATAAGCTGACATTGACTCTCGTTCACCAGTAACAGTTGATGAAATCCTTAGAATGTCTCAACTCTGTCCTTTATCTGCACACAATGGATTAAGAATGATGAATAGGTTTCATTCTAGTATTCCTCCCTCCTTGAAAGATGAAATCAGTGTGAAGGCATTGATGTTTCCAAATTGCCTTTTTTTCTAAAGAAAATAATTTTACCATGAGCCTACAAGTGGTTGAGATGGGTACATTTTGGACCTCCAGTTTACACTTTTCGCTATTAGTGACATCTTTACCATTAAACACCTAGTCACACGGAGATGGGCTTCTTTAGATATCTATGTGAAGGTTTTCTTGTGTGACTGACTATTCAAAAGAAAGTGCCATAAAAAGAAAAATGTAATTTCCACAGCTGGAGCTCTGCTTTGGAGGTTGGGAGGGAACAGGGCTCTTGGTTAGAATTCTGATGTGTGGATTTGCGTTTTTTTTGTTGTTGTTAAATAATGCTTTCAGAAATCAGGTCTGCAAGGGAACATAGGACAATATTGACTAAAGTACCAAACAATTCAGCAAGTGACCTTCATGCTTCTGAGAAACCAGCCAATCAGAATTCATAGAAAACAGATACCATCCAATCAGCATTCATTTCATGTGATTAGTAACCAGCTAATGTCAGAAAATGGATGAAAGGCAGCATTCAGGTATGTTATGATTTAAAATAATGGATCAGAGTGCAATTCTACTAAGCTACAGAGTTAACAGCCTGGGAAAATGTATTTTACAGCTTAGAAAAGATACAATTTTTTTGTAAGACTTTACTATCAACAGTATAAAAAGCCCAACAAACAAACTGAAAGGAATTTATAGCATAATACTTGTTGCTTTATATTTATTGTAAAAGCTCAACTTTAGATAAATATCCAACAACTTGTCAGAGAAAGAATATCACTATAAAGCTATGGTGGATGTTAGTTTCACAGTATCTTTCCAAGAACTTGGTTGGAGGGCAGGATCTTTTAGCCCTATCCTAATTTTCATTCCATTTGATCAGTAAGCTCACTTCCTTTCTTCTTTATAAGTATTTTCTATGATGAAGCAATTTCTTATGGAACAACTTTCATTTCACACCCGGAATACCATGCCATTGTTGGGTTATAGTTTATGGAGTTTAAATGGGAAAGGCGCTTAGTCTGGGACACTGACATTGTGACCCAGTGTTGAAAACAACTCTCAGAGGTACTCCCCAAAGCTCTGGTTATCATCAGTGAAATAACAATTCACCTCTCTGTTTTTTTTTACTGAAACTGACACTGTTAAGTAACAAAATGCAGTGAGGTTTCAAAGAAAGGAAAATGACCTTTAAATTTTCTGAAGCATAAAGGCTACTTCATGCAACAGAGAACAGCAAGAGATACATGGCCTTAGGAGGTGAGTGAGATGACTCAGATTAGGGTATAAAAGGGAACTGCAGCTGGCGCCTTGGGGGACTTGTCCTTTCTGAAGTCATAAGGACCAAGGTCTCCTTTAGATAGAAAATAAAGGTGAATGAACCTCAAAAGACTTGGTACAGATAATAACCTAAGGTCTCAGTAATTATTCAAGGTATCTAAGAGTTCCAAAATAGGTCAACCAAACTTGCTGTATTCCAGTATTTTCCATGATGCTTTTATAAAACTAGGATTGAAGGGAATATATATGAAAGTTAACATGGAAATGTTCCCTACTGTCTATAGTCTCAAAGTAAAAATTGAAACTATTTTTTTTCTACACTAATAAAAAGACAAACTCTAAATTGAGGGATCATTATAGGGCTTCTTTTTCTTTGATACAGAAAAAAATTGAGGAATTGTAAAACTGTCTGTTTAGAAGTTCAGAGAACTATGAAAATTTTCCAAATTATAAAGAGATTTCAGCAGCTAAATTCAAGAAGAGAAAAATATAGTCTACTTTTTAAACTATTATAAAACTCCAAATAATAACAAATTTACAGTTTAAATGAAATGGTCATTTATTGAGAAGGAGATAAATGGCAAGGTATTAATAGTCTGAAAACTTCCAAGATTAGTTTTCTACATACCAAAACCTTTCCCAATTAATTCTAGGATAAACTCTTGGAGTCTAACAGGGCATCTTATATATTTTGTATGACAACCTTAACTTAAAATAAGAGCTGTCAATTGCAGGTACTAAATCTTACTGAAGTTGAAATACCAATTAGTTTCAGAGCCAAAGCATATGTGAATTTAACCTAATAGACTATGTAAGGAAAATAATGCAACAAGCTAATGATGAAAGGGCATCTTTAAGCAGAAAAATCATACACCTCCCTGAAGGTGCTTCAGTCTCTCCAATGCCTATTTGTACTTAAATTACTTAGCAAACATTTACTAAACACCTACTGAATATAGAGATTAATATTAGGATTAATGGCAAATATGCCATGATTAGAAGCAATATTCTCTGCCCTCTATTTATGGAAGAGAAATCTGATGTGTAGTGATCAAAACTATTATTCATGGAATCACAGTACTCAAAGGAACTTCATTGTTTATTCTATTCGTGGAGATTTTAGAGAATGGAGATTTGTTCATTTCCCTTGGAAGCTCATCCAAGGTTGTACCAAGAAACCATGTCTTAAACCTCCAATCAGGATAATAGCCACTATCTAATTTCTGTTTATATTCCCAGGCCCAAAGGCACTTCTAAAGAACACTATAGAACCATCAAAGCCATGCTTTCTATTACCAACTGAATATTTGCTGCTGCTGGGAAGTATTAGATTTTCTGAATATTTCATGTGCATTCCAATGGATATCACAAGAGTTTTCCATTCTTTTCAAACTTGTAAATCCCATAATTTTCTTTGCTTCTTCTCACTTCTTTCTACCAGGTAAGCTAGAGCCCTTGTGCATCAGTATTGTCTCCTTCCCTTTTCTCCCCTTCAAACCATCTCTCCTAAAGCATATACTAGTACAGGCTGAACTGCATTAGGGTTGGAGGAGCAACAATAAGAGCAACCACCTTGGCTTTTCTTTCCTCCCTCTCCATCTGTGTGTTCTTTCCCCATCTTTAACATATTCTACTTCTTTCACCCTTAAGGGGAGTGAACCTCTTTTGCCTTTCAGTATCTATCTGTTCACTCTTAGCTCTCTGCCTTAAATACGTAAGACTTAGTTTTACTGATTTTATTTCTGTTTTACCATGTCGCCCTCTCTGCCAATAAACAAATTTCTTCTTATTTTAGGCCAAATTTCTCAAAACAATAGATTTCACCTCCTTAGTCACTTCATTTGCTTTCAGTTAAATTCACCAGTTTCTTCTTCATTTACAAAATCAAATGGTCTTGGCACCATCTTAATTCTCCCTGTTTCACAGTAGTACTTAGTCTCTCAACAATCCCTTCCTCCTCAAAACCTAAGCCTCCATCAGCAAGGCCACTCTGAGGCCCTATTTGTTTTCTTTTTCGTTCTCCTTCCCTTTTCTTTCTTTCTTTCTTTTTTTTTTCCTTTTGCCTTTCTAATCCCTCCCTTTTTTTCTTCACTGACTCCTTTTTACATTGTCCATCTATGAAATGGGATGAGATTTTTTTGTTACCTTGGATGAGATCTTCAAAAACTAAAATTTGTGTACTTAATAGGAATACGGTTAGTAGTACTGCATGTCTGAGCTTATTTTCTCCTTGTAATTTGTCATTATTCAAAAAGAAATAAAATTTCTTGCTTGGAGCATTTGTTTTTCAAAAATTTATAGTTAATTAATGACCAATTATTTTTGGTATGAAGCGGAGATTACTGGATTAGAATGTTAAAGCATTTATGTTGGTGATTCAGCTTCACTGACTTTGAGTTTCTTTATCTGCAAGTGGATTAGAATGTCTGTCTCCCTCGTTGTGATAACCAGGTGACACATTGTATGTAAAAGCACCTTGTAAATGTTAAAGCGCTATATTGGCCCTTGATATATTCTTACTGGTAACCATTTGTAGATAGATACATGTATTACCTAAATTGTCCTTTACTCTCCTCTTTTTTAGGGGGTGTAGCTTTTGCCTCTGTCATATGAAGGAAATCACTTTAACTTCTTTGTCTTAAGACATAAGATGGCCCCTTCAAATTCCTTCAAGTCCCAGAACTGTGTCCTTGGGGTATTTCACTGTCCTTGGCTACTCAAAAATATAGCTATTGAGTCTGTCATAACATCTACCAATTTCTTAAATAACCTAAGATGGATTTAATTCATTTAGTTCCTCAAGACTATGAAAACAATGTCTTCTCTCTATTTTAGTTTGGCTTTCTTTCCTTCCTTCATATTTAAAAGCACTGGAACTTGGCCCAGTCAACTATTCATATTTAAACTTCAGAGAAACAAAGAAAAGGAAAGAAAGAAAGATTGATTATAAGAAGAATTTTCAGCATTCTATTATATTCATTCCTGCTTTGTTATTTAAAAACATCATATCTAGTTGGATAATGAAGAGAAGATATTTAAGATGGGAGACATTCATTAAGCAGGAGAAATCTAGGTTGGATCTTAATACTAGATGCAATTCCAGCTGTGGAGTGTGTCAGTTAGGAACATTTCAGGAAAAGGGCAAAACCTGAGCAAAGGAATTGATTTGAAAAAGTGTCAACACAAGGGTTTCTGAGTAATCACATTGGGCAGAAACCTATGGTAAAAAGATTGGGCTGAATGGCTTGGGAAGATAGAACCCTGGATGCCATACTTTGCAAGACACCCTAGAGATCATGTGGCTCAAAACTACTTTCTTGACATTTGAATTAACCCTATAATATGCCCTCTGAGTGGCTACTCGGAATAAATTTAAAATCCGCTGTGGATAAAATTGCAATATTTCCAGAATCTTTCGCCTGGCCTTAGTTCATCTCCATATTAATAGGTGTTTCCAAGGGGTGGAGAGAAATAGGCCATCTCCATAACAATAGGTAAATTACAAGGGCAAGCCAGGTATATTTGGTCTGGAGAGGTTGGGTGGGGTCCCTTTTTCTGCAGCCAGATGGCGAGAGACAAAGGCAAGCAGAAGTGGATGACTGCTTGTAAGCAATAAATGGGTTTCTCCCACTTTATTTCTCCCTTTGACTGATTTAAGTTTCAAAAGTATTTTGCCCTGGAATTTTCCCCCCAGTTACATCCACAATGACAAAAAAATCACATTTTCCTAAAGCAGCCTAATCCACCTTTTGACAACAATGACTATGAGAAGCCTCTTTCTACTTTGAGCATAAATCTTTCATCTTTTCACCCACAGGTCCCAATGTTCTTGTCTAGGCCATGCTATAAAAGTTAAATTAACTTTCTTCTTGATTATTCTCTCTATATATTTAAAGACATCAGAAGTACTGTTAAATCTTCTCATTTCCAAGTAAAACATCAACAGTTTGTTCAATAAAATCTCATGTTACCTAAAAACATCACTTCCTTCAATAATATCTCATAAACATGAAATATAACATGGATTTTTAAGTCCATTTCCTTTAATTAACCTTATGTTTAATCTCCTAAGAATGTTCTCTAGTTTTTTCATATCTGTCTTTAGGGTAATACCCAGTGGTAAATGAAATTTTCACAATGACTCCTGATCAGTAGGATAAAAGAATACTGTATTATCCATCAATTAGAGATATCTTGTTCTATTATCTTCTTAAATCTTTTTCATCAAATAAATAGAAGTCTCTTGAAAGATGATGACCTTTCTTATTTGTTGTTTCTGCTTAGCTACTTTTGATCAGATGGCGTTTTTGTCATGTGTATATTATGTCTCCAATAAAGTTAGTTGACTTGTTTTTGTAGCTGCTAAACCAACTTTCTTCCTTCTCCCCCTTTCCTTACCATCTCCCTTATCTTATCATTATGTACTTAATTGTTTTGAAACAAAATAAAGTTTTTATTCCCTCTGAAAAACTGGAACTGTTTTATGGGGAATATATATTGAAAGGCTAATTCATTTGGATTTAATTAAGTAGATCCTTATTTACTAGAGAAGCCATTGTCTACTTAATTTTTTTAAGTCTACTTAAAGGAAATGTAAGTAGACTAATATAGCAACCCAAATAGAAGAGATTGAAAGGAGGAGACACAGTGCAGTTTGGAGAAAACTTCAATTGCCCCCCAGTGTAGTGTCAAAGAAAATAGAAAAGACTAATAGGCATGATAACAGAAGTTGCAGAACTTCCTCAGTGTGAAAGAACAGGTAAAATCAAAGTTCCTTGTAAGGTTTCAAAACTGTAGTGACTGGGTATATTAGTTATGGTTTCCAGAAAAGTAGAACCAAGGAATTGGATTTATAAGAAGAATTGACTCACATAATTACGGAGGCCTGAGAAATCCCAAGATCTACAGCCAGCAAGTTAGAGACCCAGGAGAACCAGGGATTTAGTTCCAGTCTGAGTCCAAAGACCTGAGAACCAAGACAACCAATAGTGTGAATGTCAGTGTGAGGAGCCTGGAGGCGATGCCCCAGCTCAGGTGGACCAGCTTCCTTCTTCCTCCACCTTTTTGTTCTATCAAAGTCTTCAGTTAAATTAATGAGGCCCATCCACATTAGAAAAGATGACTTGCTTTACTCAATCTACCAAGTCCAATGTTAATCTCATCCAGAAACATCCCTTACAGACACAGCCAGAATAATTGAGACAGGGACCATGGGTGTAGTCAGAGTAGGGTGAGAGCCTCCAGAAAAAGCAAGGCAGGATATTTGCAGTCAGAGCAATGTAACTACATGCAAGGAAACCCCCTACCAAAACTCTGTGTTAAGCATTAAGCTCTAGGGTCATTCTTCAGTAGGATCAGTTAATGTTCCCCAGACAAAGAAGAGTAGCACATGTTTTTATTATGCTAATCATTTGTAATCATGTGTAAGATTCACTTTAGCATGCTAAAAGACCCAGGTCTATGTGCTGTCTTTCCTCTTTCAGATTTGATGGGGTGATTTTACAAACTGGGCAACTAATTTGGCATGCAGACCCAGCTGTAAACAACATAATAAAAGGCAAGAAAGATTCCACCTTAAAGATAAGATTGCACTTAACTTGGCTTATTTCACTGAGCATAATACCTTCTAGCTCCATCCATGTTGTTGCAAATGGTAGGATTTGTTTTCTTCTTATGGCTGAATAATATTCCATTGTGTATATGTACCACTCTTCTTTATCCATTCATCTACTGATGGACACTTAGGTTGCTTCCATTTCTTGGCTATTGTAAATAGTACTGCAATAAACATAGGGGTGCATCTGTCTTTTTCAAATTGGGCTGCTGCATTCTTAGGGTAGGTAGTTTAATAACCATAATATTGCACATGTAATTGTAGATTAATGACCAAAATAAATTATATTAAAAAAAAGATTGCACTTAACTTACTCTTTAGCAAACAATGCCTCAGCCCACCTTGGGGTCAGGCTGAGCAGGTGTCCTTGTTTCATATGCCCCCAGACCAAGATGCTGGTATCTCAAGGAGAAATCAACAGAGCAGGAGGTTACCTGTATCAAGTTACTAGTAAATATTCTAGGACTGCTTAATAAGTCCACACCCCTAAGCTTTTTTCATGTTCTTGAAAAATCCTCATCTGCCTATAAAATCCCCTAGACAACGCACCACCCTGGACTCTCTTGTACCCTCCTGACGTGAGCCGGGAGCTCTGTCGTCTCACTTTATCTCTAAATAAAAGCCTGTACCTTGCTCTCCTACCTTGAGTGTTTGTGAAGCTCATTCTTCAGCTTCGTGAACAAGAACTCTGGCATCATAATGTTTACCAAAACTCAGGCACCATGTTGCCCAGTCAAATCAACACATAAAATTAACCATTACACTGAAAGAATGGCGAAATGAAGCCAGAAGAGAAGTTGTTTAGGAAAGAAGGAACTATCATTACATGCTGAGTTTAAGTTTCCAGTGGGCAGACCTGTGAAGATGACTATATAGATGATTAGAAACGAGAGCCTAGGACTCAAGAAAGAAATAAGTATTAGAAATATAGATTTGAGCTTTATTTACGTAGAAGGTATTACTCAAGGACTTCCAAGAAATAAATAATGTAGAGTATTACTGAGAGATTACCAAAAATGACCAAGAAAAATTCAACTGTTTGGTGGTTTGGAAATGTCTATGGTCAGAAAAGTAGGAGAATAACTAGGTAGGCACAAAAGTGCAGAAGCCAAGAGAACAGTGTTTATTTATTGGTTGATTGATTGATATACAATCTTATTTTAGTTTCAAGTATACAACACAGTGTTTCATTACCCATCACCCCCACTAGTATAGCTACTATCTGTCAACATAAGAAGATGTTACAGAATCATTAGCTGTATTCTCCATGCTGTACAGTGGTTATTCTTGAATAAGTCATTTCCATTCACTATCTCTATATCATCTCCCCTCTTTCTTACTCTCTTGACCTTTCATTAGTCAGGCTCCTGACTTTAAACATTTACTGACATTGGTTTCTCAGAACATATTCTGTGTCCCATCAGCTATCTCCTTATATCTTCTAAATGCAAGAATCCCCCCAAGTTCCATCCTCAATTCTCTGTCATCTTTTTAAATCAGGAAAATGAAAAACTACATCCTAGTGTCTTTCATTAGTTCTAAACCTGTATTTACAATACACTGGCCAAAAAGCCCACCTGGATGCCTCTCATCTTTATATCTCAAACACAAACTGTCCTAAACAGAACCCATAATCTTCCAGTAAAATCCCCCTAATGGCTCAGGAACACTCCAAGGTGCCCAGGTTGTAAGCCTCAAGAACAGCTTTGATTTATTTCTGTATATTACCCGTTACTATACTCCATTTCCAAAGCCAAATCCTATCAATTCTACCTATAAAACATCCTTCAAATCCATACTTTTTGTACTTACTATCATAACCACCACCATTCTAATTCAAGACCTCATTGTCACTTTCATGTGGCATTAATCTCCTGCATGGACTTCCCATATCAAGCCATTCTCACCTCTAATCTGCCCCTATAGATTGCTGTGAAATTAATCTTCCTAAAGTACAATATAAATCATGTCATGCTACTACTCCAAAATATTTCATCGCTTTTTATTATCCATTTAATAAAGTCCAAACTCCTTAAAATAACAGTTAACACCAACTGCCATCTGGTGATATCCCACATTTCTAGATGGAGCTTCCATTTCTTCCTTTTAGAGATTAACTACTACATTCAAACTGCGATGTGTACTTTACCTACCTGTTTCAGTCCCATAGTTCATTCTATCCTCCTTGCCAGTGATCGTTCTACCCTTGCTACTCTGTGAAGGCTTTGTTGATGGCTTTATTAGTATTATAATTATATAATAATTGCATATTATTAAATAACATATATATGTGTATATATGTGTGTGTATATATTATATACACATAAATATATAATTAAACTGGGGCTATATGTTAAGTATGTTATATACATTATCATGCTAAATTCTCACAATAATCCTATCACATATTTACTCTTTTCTAAATTTTACCAATGATTAAGCTGATGTGTATATATATATATATATATTTTTTAGTTAACCCAAAATAACATAACACAGCTCAGCTTTCCATATTCATCAGACCTCAAAGACAGTACTATTAACATTAATCCAAATATTTTTAATATTAGCATCAGTCCCTCAGGTAGAGTAATGAGTCCCATGGTTTCACTAAATGTTTAATAATAACACATTAGATTCTTATAAAAATGCCTTTTTCTTAGTCTGGTTTATCTAAGCATAATTTGCAGATAGTTAATTTATATATGTACACTTTTAGTGTATAGCTTTATTAATTTGGCATATCTACCTTTATTTTTTTGAAGTTCTTCCTTTAGAATGAGGTGATTTATTTTTACAGTTCTCCTTAGTGGTTTGATTGAGTTTCAACAACTCTGGGCCTTCCTTTTATCCTACATTTCTTTGGAAATTCTCCATGTTGTCAACATTGTTTCTAGTAACTCTCCAAACCTTTCTTTATGAATTAGTAGAATTTGTTCACAGAATGAGAAGCTAAGTATATAGGCAGAATTGATAGATTTTTTTCCCATTCAATCTTTCCTGTTAATGTCTTAAACCTAATGAAATTTATATTCTTAAAAATTATTTTCTCAATTTTTCTAATAGAGGTTTGCAATTTGTAGGATATATTATATAGACAAAAAAATCTAGAAAATTGCATTCTAAATGATAGTTCAGTGTGATTTAGAATGAAATCAAAGGGGATAATGTAAACATGAAATCCATTTTTTCAAAAGCTACATTTCTGCTAAACCTATAGAAATAATTGACCAGCCATTCCTTCATTCATCATGCATTTATTGAGCACTTTCTATGTGAAATATTATGAAACTTTCCTTTAATCAGCCTATCATCTAATAGGTATCCTAATTGGCTAATTCCATATATGTATATAAAGGAAATCCCCAGGGCAAAAGTGACTGATAAGAGTTAATGGCTAATTGTTAGAATCACCAAATAGTAGAGAAATTTTGTTTTTTATTAACTCTTAAGAAGAGCTAAAAAGATAATACCTATCATATTATTCATGTTTAGCAGCAATGAAATATTAATAATTAGAAAAACAAGATGATGCCAGGAATGGTCTTAATGTTTCAGTAATATTAGGTCAGTTATTGCATCAGAAGTAAGAAGACTTGTTTTCATATAAAAGCAAATGAGACATTCACACCAAAAAAAGCAAATGAGAAAGTATTCCTTTAGGGCTTTTGAAGATAAAGCCCTTTAACAGCTTTATCGGTGAAATTCTAACAACAGTTTCTCCTGCCATTATAGTCTAAACACATCATTATCCTAGTTTAGAAAATCCTCTGGGTTTGACCTCTCTGTTTATTGTGAAATTCTGAAGAAAACAAAAACATGTACAGGCATACTGATATCATCATAATAGATTTATCATCAACATTGTACAGACATGATTTTGAACTTTTAAAATGCAAAGTAACAAACCTGTTTTACAGTCCTTTCCTGACTCCAGGCCCATTGCTCCGCAGCTTCCCACCAGCTCATATACACTGCCTATCCACCACGGGAGTAATTCTTATGCCTCAGAATTATCTGAATATGCCTTTGGATTTTCTGACTCTGGCATGCCTTTGAAAGATTGAATGGACTGTTTGCATTATTCTCTCTGCCTCCTTCCTCTCTCCCATCTTCAACTCCCATAGCATCATTAAAAATAAAAGAAGGATTAAATGAATTATAATGTACACTGATTGCTATAAAGCCACATAATACATATAGATAATAGAGCTCATGACAACACATATATCACAGGATTCAGAGGAGGAAGGGTTCTATCATACTACTCTATCTACTAACCAGCAGTACCAAAATTATCTCTTTTAATAAGTAGGTATATATCCTATTTTTACAGAATTTTTGCAAGTACAAAGTGTCACATTCCCACCCTAACAATCTGAGTTTTTCACACCCCATAGAAATTTCTACATATATCTGTGATAGATACATTCAAATGCACAGCTAAAATATTCCAATATACATAATAAGTCAAAGCAAGAACTTCTTTGTTCTGACCTAAAAGTACCTCATTAGCACAGTTGTCCAAGATAGACAGCCCCAAATACACTGAGGTCCTAGGGCATGAAACAGCCCTTACTTCTGTAGACTAATAAATGGATTCATGCAAATTAGTGTGTGAACTTAAGATATTATTGTGACAAACTGATTGGTACACACGTGCTGCCAAAGCAAAAACACCAGCTAGGTAGTAGTATTATTGTTACTGCTATAATTACTGCCAAGATCATGAGACCTGAAAGCTCTCTGGTTGAAAGCCTTGTGAGAGAAAAATAATCTCTCCTAGGCTTTGCTCTGTGGACTTGAAATTACTTTTCAACCTTTACCTCTTATTTATCAAACTCCTTTCAAAAGATGAAACACCTATTCCAAAGTGAGGAAAGAGTCTTCTGGGGAAAAGGAAAAATAAATTCTTTAGGATGGTCTTACTATTTTCTGTTCATTCTCCTAATATTTTTTTCTTGTTTACCTATTTCCCTGGTTTTAATTTGTCTTACTCCATTTCTATACTTTTGCCCTCAATTTTTCAGAATGTCTTGCTTTTTTTCTTTGTCTCATCTTCCAAACTCTCAGAAGCGTTGCCAGTAATCAGTCATGTCTTCATTGTATTCTTTCTTTCTTTTTACTTCTTTAAAACATCTCTATGAATATTGCTTCAGAGAAACAATGGTACCCATTATTTTAACGGAAGGAGTGACAGTAAAAATAGATACATTTGAACCAAGGGCTGTAGAGAACAGTATGATGGTTAAGAGGACACATTTTGGAAACAGGTTTGCATTTGAACCCAGATACTGCCATTTACTAACTGTGACAAGGGTACATAATTCATTTACTGCTCTGAGCTTAACTTTGAGCTAGATCTTATGAGGAATTAATAATATCTAGCTCAATGGATTGTTGAGATAATGATATAAAGCCCTTAGTAAAGTGTCAGGAACATAAAAGACTTAATACAAAGTAATGATCTCAAGATGCTGGTGAAGGTGGAGACAGTTGTGATGGTGATTATAGACAGAGGCTTTCAGAGTCTCTTTGCCAGAAGGGACAGTCATGTTCACCCAGTTGAATTACAAATCCTTGATAATCATTTGCATATTTAAAAAGCAGAGAAAGAAGTGCTGTGTTATAGCAATTGTACTTAAACCTAAGTGTCATGGTCAGGTTTGTATGTCTTCATGTCCCTGGAGGTAGATTTATTTCACACACATACCTCAAAATCCACACACTATTTGTCCTCCCTACTCTGTTCCCTACTGTTACTGTAAAAACATTTATATATTCAAAAGAATATCTAAAACAAACATGTAAGTTAAAATAAAAAATAATAAGATTGGTATCTTGTACTTAGCACCTAGCATAAAAAATATAGAAGCTTATCAATATTTTGAAGCTCCTGCTACAGACCTCTCTGATGTAGCCTCTCTCCCTCCCACAGTAGAGGTAATGACTAGCCTAAATTTGAATTTGTCATTCGATTGCTTTAGCTTATAAATTGTATAGATGTACATACCCCCAAATAATAGATTAAGTTTTCTTGTTGTTGAATTTTTACATATTACATCATGCCAATAAGATTCTTTAGAGATTGAGTTCATTCCTAGCTATTTATTAGCAGTTCATTGAGTGAAAACACTACAATGAATTATCTGTTCTCCCAGGTGTGGGTTTTGGGATTATTTCTAATATTTAGTCTTAAAACCACATTGCTATGAATATTTTACATGCTTTCTGGTGCGCATAAAGATGTGGATCTTCAAGGCATGTACTTAGGAGAAAAAAATGCTAAGGTTGTAGGATAGGTACATCATCAACTTCATGGAATAATGCCAAATATTTTCCTTGTGAGGTTGTACCAGTTAGGATTAGGTTAGGCTGCTGTAAGTAATAAGCAAGTCCAGAATCACAATAGTTTAAAGCCATGCTTTAACTATTAAACATTTCTATCTCAGGTTCAAGAAGTCTGGAGGTGGCCAATCCAGAGATGGTAAGGCACTCCACGGTGTCAAAGACCCAGTCTCCTCCTATTCTGTAGGTCACCTCATATGTACAGTTTTCATCCATAAGTTCATCTCAAGGTCCAAAATGGTTTCTGAAGCTCCAGTCAATATATCCATATTTTGGCTAGCTAAAGAAGAAGGAAACAAGAGGTACAAAGCCCTTTCCCCAAAGCTACACACAGCACTTTTACTTATATCCCCTTAGCCAGAACTTCTATAGCCATATCTGACACAAGGGAAATTAGGAAATGAAGTCTTTATTCCAACTGGCCATGGATCCAGCTAAAATAGAGTCCTTACTACTGAGAAAGAAGAGAAAGACAAATATTGGGGGCTAATTAGCAGCACCTACCACAGTGGTTGTACTAATTTATATACCCACCTGAAAACCAAGGCAGTCTCTGTTTCTCTGCATATTTGCCATGCTTAAAATTATCAGACTTTTTGAAATTGTGTTAAAATGATATTAAATATTATGCCATTTTTAAAAAGTGGTATTGTATTAACACTAAAGTTTCAGCTTTTCATATTAGTCATTTGGATTTCCTTGTCTATGAACTGCCTGTTCATCTTTCCCATTTTTGTACTGTTTATCTTATTGATTTTATGAATTTTAGTATTCATTCTGAATAATAACCCTTCATCAGTTATAAAAATTACAAAAGAAAAAGACATCTTACTGGTATCTTAGCTTTTTATTTCTTCAAAATGTTTGATTCTTTAATATAGTTGAATTCATGAGTCTTTCCATTATGATTTAAGCTTTTTATAGGTTGTTTGAGAAATCTTTCCTCACCTCATAAGATGTTCCTACAATTTCTTCTAAAAGTTTTGATGCTTTATTTTTGCATACATGTATTTCAATGGATTTGAATTGTTATTTTGTATATGTTGTTATTTATGGATAAGACTACAATTTCACTTATTTCCCTACAGATAAATAAAATAATCTTAGCACAGTTATAAGAGTTAAATCTTATCTCACTAACCTGAAATACTAACTCAGTCATGTTTCCTTAAAGAGATCTATTTCTGAGAACTAGTTATATATTCCTATGTCTATCTATACTTTCTCTGTGTACGAAAATAACTGTATATTAAAATATGCACATAAACATACTTCCCTAATATTTCTAAGTAGACTTGCCATCTAAAAATTAGGACTCTCTCCACATCTTACTTTTTTACCTTCAGTTTAGGTTAGAAATAACTAGGGATTTCTAAGTTACTCTGGTTTCCTTGTCCTTGAACATAAATTTTAGAACTAGTTTGTCAAGTTCAACAGCAACAAAAAAAGTAGAGTCCATATTTGATAGTCTTATTTTAAATGTATTTGTCAGTTTGAGAACTGACATCTTTATACAGGGTATATTCTTATTCATGAATATCAATATGGTATATTTTTCATTTGTGGGGGTCTTCTTTGATGGCTTTCAATAATGTTTTATAATTTTATCCATAAGGGTCCAGCAAATGATGGGTTGATTTATCCCTGTTATAATATTATTATTGTTTATAATTTATCTTTTTTAGAAATATCCTTCTTCACACTGATTATGTGTTGGTATAAAGAAATGCAGTTGACTTTTGGTTTTTCATTCTCTATCCTTCCAATTTCTAAATTCTCTAAATTCTGAAAATGTATAGATTTTATTAAGCTTATATATAGACATTTTTCCAGTTTTATTGAGAAATAACTAAAATCCATCACTGTATTATTTAAGGCATAACAGCGCATAGCTGAATTTTTATGTACTATGAAATGATTACCACAGTAGGTCCAGCTAACATCCATCTTCACATATATATACGATAAAAAGAAAAGGAAGAACAGGAAAAAGGGAAAAAATTGTTTCTCTGTGATGAGCACTCTTAGCACTTACTCTCTTGATGACTTTCCTATATATCGTACAGCAGTGTTAGCTGTAGTCGTCATGTTATCTATACATTACATCCTAGTACTTATTTACTTTATAACTGGAGGTTTGTACCTTTTGACCTTCCTCTAATTCCCACTCGTCCCCTACTTTCTATGTCTGGTAACACAAATCCTGTCTCTTTTTCCATGAGTTTATGATCTTTGTTTTGTTTTGGGGTGGGATGGGGCTGTTTTTAGATTCCAGATATAAGTAAGATCATACAGAATTTGTGTTTCTCTCTCTGATTTATTCCACCACTCATCATAATGCCTTAAGGTCAATCCACATTGTTGAAAATGGTAGGATTTCTTCTTTTTTGTGGCTAAATAACATTCTATTTTGTGTGTGTATGTGTGTGTGTGTATGTATCTACTAACAGTTGCCTTTTCTCCACATCCACACCAGCATGCGTTATCTCTTATTTATTTATTTATTTGTATGATGGCCATTCTAACAGGCATGAGGTGATATCTCATTGTGCTTTTAATTTGCATTTCCCTAATGACTAGTGATGTTGAGTATCTTTTCATGTACCTGTTAGAAATGGAAAAATGGGAATGTTTCCTTTTCTTCCAGTATGTAGTTTTTTGGCATTTTGATGTTCATAGTGGCCTCTATTGATCCTTTGAATTTCTGTTGTATCAGTTGTAATGTCTTTCATATTATCTTCTTTGGAGAAATGTCTATTCAGATCCTTAGTCCATTTTTAAAATTGGGTTGTTTATTTTTGCTATTATGTGTTCTTTATATATTTTTCATATTAATCCATTATCAGATATATGGTTTTCAAACATTTCTCCCATTCTCTAGGTTGTCTTTTCACTTTGCTAATTGTTTCTTTTGTTGTGCAGATATGTTTTAGTTTGATATAGTCCTACTTGTTTATTTTTGGTTTTGATACTTGTGCTTTAAGTGTCATATCCAAAAACTTACTACCAAGACCCATGATACGAAGCTTTATTCCTATGTTTTCTTCTAGGAGTTTCATAGTTTCAGGTCTTATATTTAAGTTTTTCATCTGTTATAGTTATAGTAATTTCTGTGAGTGGTGTAAGATGTGGGTCCAGTTTTATTCTTTTACATATGAATATCCAATTATCTAAGCACTGTTTATTGAAGACACTTTCTGTTTTTCACTTAGTATTCTAGGCTTCCTTGTCAAATATTAGTTGACCATATATGCTTGGGTTCATTTCTGGGCTCTTGGTTCTGTTTCATTGGCTTATTAGTCTGTTTTTATGCCTCCTGCTTTCTTCCTCTTTCTCAGGATTTCTTTAGATATCAAGGGTCTTTTGTGGATCCATATACATTTTAGGACTGTTTCTTCCATTTCCATAAAAAGTACTGCCAGAATCTTGAAAGGAATTGCATTGAATCCATAGATGGCTTTTGGGAGTGTTGACATTTTAACAATATTATTTGTTCCATTCTACTAACAAAGAATACTTTCTTCAAGTTTTTTGTTTGTATTTTCTTCAATTATTTCATCAATGTCTTGTACTTTTCAGAGTAGAGATCTCTTACCTCCCTGAATAATTTTTATTCTTAAATATTTTATTGTTTTTGATGTTATTGTAAATGGGATAGATTTCTTTATTTCTTTTTCAGAAAATGCATTGTTAGTGTATAGAAAAGCTATTGATTTTTGTATGTTAATTTTATATCCTGCACTGTTACTAAATTCCTTGATTAGAATTAACAGTCTGAGTCTTTAGGATTTTCTGTATATAAAATCATATTATCTGTAAATAGAGACAATTTTACTTATTCCTTTCCAATTATACCTTTTATTTCTTTTCTTGCCTGATTGCTCTAGCAAGGACATCCGGTACTATTTTGAATAGGAGTGGTGCTAGCAGACAATCTTGCCTTATTACTGACCTTAGATGGAAAGCTCTCAACCTTTCACCATTGAATATGATGTTAGTTGTGGGCTCATCATATAATGAGGTATGTTCCTTCTGTGCCTAGTTAGTTAAGAGTCTTTATCACAAATGGATGTTGAATTTTGTTAAATGCTTTTTCTGCATCATATGACTCTCTTATTAATGTGCTGCATCATATTGATTTATTTGTGTGTGTTGAACCATCCTTGCATCTAGGGAAAAAATCCCACTTGATCATGGTGAATGATCTTTTCAATTTGATGCTAAATTCAGTTTGCTAGTATTTTATTGAGAAGTTTTCCATCTGTATTCATCAGGGATATTGGCCTGCAGTTTTCTTTCCAAGTAGTGTCCTTTTCTGATTTTTCTATCAGGATAATTCTGGCCTTGTAAAATGTGTTTGGGAATGTTTTCTCCTCTTGGATTTTTGGGAAGAGTTTAAGAAGGGTCGGTGTTAATCTTTAAATGTTTTGCAAAATTCACCAGTCCTGGGATTTTCATTTTTGGATGTATTTTTTATTACTAGTTCAATTTCTTTACTACTAATTGATCTATTCATATTTTCTATTTCTTTCTGATTTAGTCTAGGTAACTTGTATGTGTCTAAGAATTTTCCCATTTCGTTAGTTTCTCAAGTTTGTTGGTGTATAGTTGTTCATAGGAGCCTCTTAATCCTTTGAATTTCTGTTGTATCAGTTATAATGTCTGCTTCTTTATAATTTTAATTTTGTTGATTCAGATTCTTTTTCTTTTTTTCTTGGTTAATCTAACTAAGGGTTTGTCCAGTTTATCTTCTCAAAGGACCAACTCTTACTTTGGTTACTCCTGTTATTTTTCCGTTCTCTATTTTATTTATTTCTGCCTTAATCTTTATTACTTCCTTTCTTCTACTAACTTTGGGTTCAATTTGTTCTTTTTCTACATCCTTAAGGAGTGTCATTAGGTTTGTTTATTTGGAATCTTTCTTCTTGATGTAGGTGTTTATTGCTATGAACGTCCCTCTTAGAACTGCTTTTACTTAATCCCATAAATTCTGGTTTGTTGTGTTTCCATTTTTGTTTGTCTCAAGAAACTTTTTTATTTCTCCTTTAATTTCTTTTTTGATCCATTGGTTGTTCAGAGCAGTATCATTTAATTTCCATGTGTTCATGAATTTTCCAGTTTGTATTTTACTGATTTCTAGTTTCAGGCCATTGTGATCAGGTAAGGTGTTTAGTATGATTTCAGTTTTCTTGAATTTGCTAATACTTGCTTTGTGGCTTAACATATGCTCTATCCAAGAAAATGTTCCATATCTGCTGGAGAATAATGTATATTCCGTTGTTGTTAGGTAGAATGTTCTATCTGTGTCTGTAAAGCCCATTTGGTCTATAGTGT
This sequence comes from Smutsia gigantea, assembly GCA_032199065.1. Classification (NCBI taxonomy): domain Eukaryota; kingdom Metazoa; phylum Chordata; class Mammalia; order Pholidota; family Manidae; genus Smutsia; species Smutsia gigantea. The sequence continues at coordinate 62,577 of JAVSCE010016004.1, forward strand.
TACAATCTGCTGTTTCTTTATTGATTCTCTGGATAATTTAGCCATTGTTGAGAGTGAGATATTAATGTCCCCTGCTATTATTATATTACTATGTATTTCTCCTTTTAACTATGTTTTAACTGTATACATTTAGGTGCTCCAGTGTTGGGTCCATAAATATTTATAGTTGTTAAATCTTTGTATTGTATATATGCACTGTATATATGTATTTACACCTTATATTTATATAATTACCTTTTTTGTCTCTTTTTATCATTTACAAAGTGTTTAATCTGATATAATAATAGCTACCCTATTTGCCTAAAATGTATTTTTCCATCCCTTCACTATCAGTCTATGTGTGTTTAAGTCTAAAGTGAGTCTCTTATAGGCAGCATATTGTTGGATATCATTTTTTTAATCCATTCAGCCATTCTGTGTATTTAATTGGAGAATTTAATCCAATTAAATTTAAAATAATTATTGCTAGGTAAGGACTTATTATTACCATAATTGTTTTCTGGTTGTTTTGTAGATTTCTTGTTCCTTATTTCTTATCCTGCTGTTTTTTTGTTATGTTTGATGTCTTCTAGTATCAGTATACTTTGACTCCTTTATCATGTTCTTTTGTGTAATTCCTACAGTATTTTACCATGTGGTTACCATGAGGCGTACATAAGATACCTTAAACTTGTAACACCCTATTTTAAACTCATGACTTAAATTCAATTGAATTTACAAACTATACAATTTTTCTTTTCCCCTTCACTTTGTAGGTTATTGCTGTTATAATTCACTTTCTTTTAGTTGTGTAACCAATAGGTTATTGTAATTTTAGTTATTCTTGCTTATTTTTTTAACTTTTAAACTATAATTGTAAATGAGTTATGCACCACTATCACCATATTGTGGAATCTAACTATACCTATAACTATATATATATATATATATATATATATAACTATACCAGTGAGATTTATGCTAACTTTTTATGTTTTTATTATGTTAATTAGAACTTTTTTTACTTCCACTTAGAGAACTTCCTTCAGTAGTTCCCATAAGGCAGGTCTGGTGGTAATGAACTCCCTCAGCTTTTGTTTGTTCAGGAGTCATTATCCCTCCTTCATTTATGATAGACAGCCTTACCTAGTATAGAAATCTTTGTTGACAGCTACTTCCTTTCAGTATTTTGATTATGACATCCCATTCTCTCCTGGTCTAAGTTTCTGTTGAGAAACCCACTGATAGTATTACAGGAGTTCCTGTGTATATAATAATCTCTTTTATTTTGCTGCTCTTAAAATTCTTTCTTTGTCTTTGACTTCTGATCAGTTATAATGTGTCTCAATGTAACTGGATTCAGGTTCCACCTATTTGGGGTCTTTTGGGCCTCATGGGTCTAGATATCCATTTATCAGGTTCAGGAAGTTTTCAGCCATTATTGCTTTAAATATATTTTCTGTCCCTTTCACTTTCTCTTGAAATTCCCATAACATGAATATTGTTTTTTGCATTGTATCCCATTATTCCTGTAGGCTTTCTTCACTCTTTTTCATTCATTTTCCTTTTTACTCTTCTAACTGTGTAAGTTCTAGTATCCTATCTCCCAGTTCACTGATTCTTCCTTCTGTGTGGTTGACTCTACTTTTGAGACTCTCTATTGAATTCTTCAGTTCAGTTATTGTATTTTTCAATGCTAGCATTTCTGTTTGGGTTTTTCTGAAGGTCACTATTTCCTTGTTGAGCTTCTCATGTTTTTATTCATGCATTATTTTCCTAATTTCATTTAGTTGTCTGTGTTTCCTTATAGTTCACTAACCTTCCTTAAGAGGATTATTCTGAATTCTTCATCTAGCATAGAACTCCATTGCTTTAGGGTCAGTTACTGAAGTTTTATTAGTTTTCTTTGGTGGTGTCACTTTTACCTGTTTGTTTGTTTATTTATGATTCTTGTTTCCTTACATTGGTTTCTGCACATTTGGGTAATCAGACTCGTCTTCCATAATTTACAGGTTTCCTTTGGCAGAGACTTCTTCACCAGTTGATTCAGTTTGGATTTCTGGGTGTGTCTGCCAGAAATGTCCTTGAGCAAGTGGGACTTGCTTTCTATGGTCTATTTTTAGTCAAGATAACTGTTTGAGCTCCAAGGATGGGTATTGAGGAGAAGGTATGCCTCTGACTGAGGATAACTGGATATCCTGGTTCCCTATCCAAGTAGGATGGGCTTTGAAGTTGCCTAGATTCTCTGGTCAGGCTTTCTTGATGGTCAGGACTGTTTACTATATTCAATAATAGATAGGTCTATCAGTTAGCTTTCCTGCCTTGGCCCAGGGCCTGCACAGCTTGTTTGTGAATCCAAATCAAGTCAGAGTGTGCACTGAATTTCCTGGTCAGGCGAGGCCACCAGTTTTGTTCTGCAGATGGGGGAAGCCACGGGCTGTTCCCTGTTCAAGTGACACTTTATGTAAGGCTGCTGAATTGGCATGCAGCTTCCTTTGTGTTCTGGTTAGGTTCCCTGGTCAGACAGTCTGAAGGCTATAATAGTGGGGCTAATGAGCAGGACTATAAATTAGATTCCTTGCCTCGGTACAACAGGGGAAGCATCTCTAAAGCTAGTAAATCTCTTTGTTGTCTTAACTCAAGCCAACTGCACCCCAACTTCCCTGGCTAACAGAGCCCTTGGCTTTACTTTGCAAACGCTTGGCTGCCCTTCTCTTGGCTTGAGCACCACTGAGCCACACAGTATACAGGAGTTGTTGCCAGACCTTATGACTGGATAGGGCCTGAGGATACTCTCTGCAGTGGGTGGGTTTATGTCTCAGCTCCTTTGCTTGGGAAGGAGGGGGAGGGCTGCTCCAGGTTACTCTCAGTTTTCCAAACAGGCTGTAGAGTTGGGAGGCACCAGAAGCTACCCTCAGCCTTCGCTATGAATTAATCCCGCTGCCTATTCATAGCCCAGGAATGTCCGAAGACTCTACCAGGCTTTACTCTGTGGATCAGATCAGCTCTGCTTGCCCACTTCTGAGATCGAGTGCCACTGGTCCATTCAGTTTCCAGGAGTTGTCACCAGGCCTCCTGGTCAGATGGGTCCAGAAGACACTCTCCAAAGTGGGTGGGGCCATGACTCTGTTCCTTGCCTGAGGGTAGGAAAATCAGGCTCTAGGGACAGCAAGACTCTTTGAGGATCTGAATCAGGCAGATCTGCACCCTGATGAGTTTCCTGGTCAGAGTGTGCCCCTGACTTAGTTTTGCAGGTGAGCAAAGCTGGTGGTACTATGTGGGCACTACAGGTAGGAACTTCACCTGCCATGATTTGTTCACTGGTTGTTGCGAGCCCCTTTCCCCTTCTCCATGACAGTCAGATTCCTGGTGGCTGGGCCACACAGAGTTCCCTGAAATGCCTGTGGTGCCAGATTGAGGAGCTGCTCCCACAGTGCTGGGGAAGGGGGTTCTGGTTGTCTTCCTGGATTCTCTTTTCGCACTGGGGGAACCAGAGTCTCAGGTGGGACCTCTCTAAACAGTGGTGGCCTGGAGGAGGTTCAGTGTAGTCAGCAGGTAGGCATTTGTCTTCTCCTTCTAATGATGTCTGTCTTGGTCTCTGTGGAATAGGGGGTACTTCAGCCTCACCCCCATGCTCTAGGACTCTTTCAGTGGGGTCTTGTTCTTGAATGGTTGTTAGCTGTTCTTCATGTGAGGGAGAATGAAGTCAGAAACAATCTATTTCACCATCTTGGTGATGTAACTACACAAACAATATTTTCATTTGTATATACTAGACATTTGTGTTTCTTTCTTTTTAGTTCATATACTTTTTCATCTTGTCCTGTGGTACTGGCTGGGGCCTCATCATAATGCTGAATAGCAATGGTGACAAAATCATTCTTGTATTGTTCTGATTTTAAAAGAAATGCTTTTGTAACATTTCACCATTGAAAGTAGTTTATGTAAGTAAATAACTTGGACATACTTCTGTATATATGGCTGTTGCTATATATGTAAGTGGGTGTGTATATAAAACCAGACTGCTCCATAACTCATTTATTCTACTAATATTAATTCAGTAAATATAATGTCCAAAGTTTAACCTAGTTAGCAAGATTCAAAGAGTTAGACACAAATCTGATCCCTAAAAAGTTTATTGCCTATAAGAAGTCATGAGAACTGTATAAAACCAAACACAATAAAACATATAAAGTAAATGGGTACCATAAGAGAGGTTCAAGTAAGATACAATGAAAGCTCAAAGAACAAACTGCCAAATGGACTCTCAAGGGAACCTTTGTAAGTGAGGTGGTATATAAGCTGAACATTAAAGATGAGTGGGGTTTGAATTGGAGAAACATTCTAGGTGTAGGGACAGCATGAACAAAGGGCTGCAACCTATACTCTGAGTGAAGTTGAAAGCTAAAAGCATCTGAAACAGATTTGAGTTAGGTGTATCCAATATATCCTCCATCAGATCCAATCTGATACTGGAGTGTAAATCTAATAGCTACAGTTTTGTTCTAGCACTTTCAGTTCCCTCACACAAGCATATGGGTGATGAGATGGGTCCTTCAAGTGCAGGATTATTCTGCTTGATCACCTACCTTAGTAACTAGAGTAGATCCAAACAACTTTGAGTTGCCTCCAAATTCAAATCTACCCTCAGATGACAAGTTGCCCCCCAAAGATTTTCCAATGAATAAATGAGTATGTGAGAGCAATTCTCAAAGGATTCTCAAAGACCCCCATGGGGGTCTATGGCTACAAACAACCAAGATATTCAGAACTTTTTAGGATGGAAAATAAGAAAGTAAAGAAAAAAAACTGTAATACAAAGATAACCTGAGCTCTCCTCTCAACGTATTGCTCAGTAGCAATTTAGTCCCTGGTTAATGTATTACTTGTAATATATTGCAAATTTATTAAACCTCAGTAGCTCAGAAACCTAGTACCTTATGGATGATTCTCTAATTAGTGGAATTAGACAATGATACTGTTTCCTTTGATTAATTGGCACATGTGGAGACTGGGTGTCCTCTGAGGTCTTTCATTTGCATACTAAGTTACCACATATCCATGTGCTGAGATCCAAAGGGCTAGGGGCTCCATCTACCCGTGTCAAGTCAATGTCCTACGGATCTAATTAAATCACTATATTCTTGCCCTTTTCCTTTTTTTGACCCACTTTGGCACAATTTTCCAAGGAGTAACCTAAGGATTTTTTTAAAAAGAGGAATAAACAATTCATGGGTATGTAGCAATTTGTCATTTACATATTTCTTTCACATGTATTATCCCATTTAACTCTCTCACCAACACTCTTGAGGACATACACCTTTACTCCCATTATATAAATAGTAAGATTGATAGGCGTCCCACTTTACAAGGTAGTAACTGATCAAGCTGGGACTCACACCTGTACCTTCTTACTCCAAGGTCACTGTGCATTCATATCTTTGCTATGGCATCTTGCATCATTAGAGAATTATCCCAAGTCATGTAATAAAATACATGGATAATATGTTATTCTTCCAACACTGGTCATATTCAGTATAAACTACCATTATTCTCATGGCTTTTGGGGAAAGCACTAAGTTAAATGGAATTAGTAAACAAGAGTTTAAGCATACTAAGGGAGAAAAACAGTTTTAATGAGAACCAGCGTGCAGGAGATAGTAACTTTTATGTTTTTCATCCCAGATTTCAAGACTGGATGGCATTTGCTTGCAATTGTAATTCACATATCAGCTGTGTAGTGGGGCAAGCGGATCATTAAGGTCTGTTTGCTGAGTTTCAGTGGTTTTAAAGAAACATAGTATACCACATTACTGGGTCAAATAAAATTGCAGGCCAGTGCCTTTGCTGGGCATTTGTCAGAGCCTGGGCACAACTAAGGGAGTTATTTCAAACAGCGGATAGTTCCAGAAGCCAAAAGCTATGCAGCCATCTTCTGGGCACCTGTCACCAAGCATATTGTCTTTGCTGGATGGAAGACACAGAGTATATTTGGAAGGATTTAATAAAGGTTTCTGAAGGACCATCTTGGTATAAATGCCTATTATTGTTGTCAGTGTTATTTAAGAACAGCAGGAGGGAGGCATTTCAAATGGAAGTTCAGCTTCTATTTCCAGAAGCCCCTCCAGATCCAGTACGGCTGCGGCCTTTAAGCAATCTGTGAAACTGGCCCTAGAAGGGAGTGAGGGAAAAGGCTGAGCTGTCCCACATGATGCTCTTGCAGGCATGAAGTAGTTTCTCTGTTTAGTTACTGAGTCCATTTCTCATTCTGGTCCCACTGCCAGAGGCAAGCCTCCCTTTGATGGCAGCATAGGGGGAGAAAACTAGATCAGCTCCTCCTGTAGTGATCTATTTAGTGAATATGCTTCAAGCCTTGTGTGAGAGGGCAAAAAGAAAGCTGTGCTTTTCTTAGTGTTTCTCCCTGCGAATTTCAAAGGAAGCCCCGGCCCTGAAGATGCAGTCCGTCCTGAGAGGAGAACGGTTTCCAGTCTCTAAGGTATGCATGGAAAGAAACTGGCATAGTGTTCTCCAGACAAAATTACATGAGGATGCCCAGCCTGCTGTGATTTGATGCTTCCTAACTCATCTTCCTCTGCCTGTTCTGCCATTAGGAAGCTCGAAAACAACACATCTGCATAGAAATGACAATACGAGAAGATCTTAGGAGAAAAACCCTGTTGCTTAATGGCCTGTATCTAGCTTTTCTCCACCACTGCTCAGCTGCACTCAGTCCTTCTAAAATAGCATTTGCCTCTTGGTGATGCCAGCTCCCTCACCTCGTTAGGCTGCTGTTGCAAAGGAGACCCAGGGATTGATGGCAGGCAGGTTTAATGTGGCTCGTGCAGAGCAGTCAAGTTTGGCATGTGCGAGGCTGCTGGGGAGGTATTACTGCAGACGCAGGCACACCAGCTGACTGAAGTTGCTCTGAACTGACAGCTAATGGAGAAGCTTTCAGTGATAGCTGTTTCATTTTGGGTGCAGGTGAATTTTTAAAAACTTTCTTTTTTCCTTGGTTGGGGAAAAAAATTTAATGATTTGTTTTTTTGTTTTTTGCCTTTTGTTAATAGTTGATTTCAGGGTATTCTAGAGGCATTATCTTGGCAGGCATTATATTGTCTGATAAAAACCTCAGTTGATAGCTCTTTAAGCCCTTCCTGTAGGAAGTGAATACTCCAGGCACCAGGTGCAGCTGAGATGCTAGACACATGCTAGAGAAGTCATTACAATGACTCTGAAAGGATAGCGGTGGTAGAGAATTCCAGATGAAAAGCTGGCTGAAATATTGTCTTGCATGAGGGTTTCATTCCTGGGCAGGTTCACTATGGATTTGTTGAGACCGAGAAATGACAACGGAACATTCTTGGGTAAAAGGGTTTATACCCGGCTTTGTTCTCAGGCGGTAGGTCAACAACTACACTCATGTCTGCATCCAGCTGTCTGCAGGTCCATAATCCACCTCCATCTCTGCCTCTGCCCAGAGTCCTGGGCAGAGCTCTTTATATAGTGACTCAGTCAATAATAGCTTATTGCCTATGGGTGTGGAAGCAGTAGCCTAGCAGCAGGCCAGTTACATCATCAAGTAGTTTAGGGTCAGGTGAGGATCCTGGCCATAGGAAATTCCATTTTCCCCACAAATATGTTGAAAAAAATTTTAAATGCTGATTTGGGAGATACCTAAAAGATCCCAACATGTACCAGAAGCATTTTACTTAGGAACAAGGAAGATCAGAACTGGAATTTCTTTGGAGTACCAGTCGTTGCTTGTTTTCCCTACATTTGGACTGAAATTTGAAATCTCCAAGGTTTGCTAGGTCTGCCACAGCAAAGTGCCACAGACTGGGTGGCTGAAGCAAAAGAAATTTATTTTCTCATGGTTCTGGAGGTTAGACACCTGAGATGAAGGTGTGAGCAAGCTGGCCCCTTCTGAGGGCTATGAGGTAAAGGTCTGTCCCAGGACGCTAGTCTCTGGCTTTAGACAGTCATCTTCTCCCTATGTCTTCACATCATCTTCCCTTTGTATGCTCTGTGTCCAAATTTCCCCTTCTTTAAGGACAGCAGTCATATTGGATCAGGGCCCAACCTAATGACTTTATTTTAACTGAATCACCTCTTTAAGGATCCTGTGTCCAAATACAATCACATTCTGAGGCACTGGGGATTAGGGATTCAACATATAAATATGGTGGGTGGAGGGGACATGGCACAATTCAGCCCTTAACAAGGGACACAAGTAAGGAACATAAATCTTCAGTTTGATATGGACATGTTCAGTCAGTCAGCATGACCCAGACCTAGAAATGCCATCTCTCCTTGGAATCCTTCTCTTTCCATTGCCACAAGAATGTTTATGCTCCCTCTCCATGAATGGGAAACCTATCATTCATAGCCAGGTCACCGTAGTCCCATGGCATTCTACCCAAATTCCAAACTAGAAAAAGGCAATGGATCTCGTTTGTTTGAATAGATCTAATATTAGCAAAAGTAACAGTAATTTCAATGATAAAATTATAACAACAGCTACCTGTTAGTGTTTTCTGTGTACCAGTCTTCATGTCAAGTACTTCACATACTATTTCATTCATGCCTCATTACAAACCTATGAGGTGGACAAAATTATTACCCCATTATTACAGTTGAGAAGTCTAACAGGGAGGCTAATGCTGGTCGAAGTTGTAAGGGTTTAGGTTCCCATACTCTTCACTAGTACTTTTTATTGTATAGAACCAATCATTTCTGAATTAAAGCTTTTAAAAGTGTTTCATAGTTATAAAACCCACTATTTTCTAACCAAACTCTTACATTGAACTCTTTTATATTGCACAGATACATAAGATACAAGTCAAGAAGAGGGATACAGAGCCCTGCATGGTGCCTCCCAGTTTCTCTAATTGCAGTATTCACAGCCCTAAATCATGCCTAAAGTCTGTACCTGCCTTAGAAGCCTTGAACCCTCGCTCATCTCCAATTTCCTTCTCCGACATACAAACCCCATATTAGTATCTCCTGCTCAAGAAAGAATCTGGTGCTAAAATCCTCAGTAACTTGTCCAATGTATAGTTTGAAGCCCTCGGACTACATTATTAATGGCATCTAGTTGTTTATAGTGATAAGAAATAGCTAGACCGTATTAAGAGCATAAAATGTAGATTATTGCCAAAGAAAATAGAAGCATCCTGATCATGAGACATTTCTAGAACCTGTGTCCTAAATACAAGATGTGGTTTGCTGCAGAAGGAGAGGGAACAGCAATTATCAGGCACCCCTCCAGGTATACTGCTCAGTGCTCTGCATGGGCCTTATCATTTATTCCCTGTCACAGCCTATAGGGACGCCTCTGTGCATACACCTCCTGGCCTCACTTCCACTAGCTTCCCCTGACAATAGGAACAACCAGAAATTGATCTCATTCAAGGGGAAAAGTTGTATCATTTGGAGACAAAAATAAGAGAAGCGCTTAACGCTTCACTTGCTGAATCCTCTGCAGAAAAACAGCCTTTGTAGCCACCCGTCTGCAGGAATGAATCCTGCCATGGAATACTATCTTCTCATCCTCTCTGCCATATGTTCAGGCAATCTGTGTTTCACAGTCTATATTAATGCACTGAGTCAGAGGCAGTGGGGTTCCGTGGGCTAAGCAACAACCTGGAAAATGGAGGGGTGTGAGTTCTAATTCTGTCCTTCTCCCAGCTTGCTGGCTGACCTTCAGGGAAGTTATATCAACCTCCCGTTGCCCTCCATTTTCTCATCACTTATCACACATGGTTTACAATGTCTGAGCAAATTGAAGAGAAATACTAACAATGTCAACGTTCAATTTCACAGATACCTTTGAGGGTTTAAAATGCCCACAGTTTAGAAATACTGTTCTGAGCCTGTCAAAAATCCTTAAGGAAATGGTTTCCTGCTTTTTAATCATTTGTAATCTAGCTAGGAAATAAAACATATATCTTTGATTTTTTAAAATCAACATCTCAATTCTTAGATATTTTTCCTCTTAAAGTTATATTAGGAAGAACTAAGAAAGACATCTCATAACTTCTCTAACAATGTATTTATGCAACACATCAAATCATTCATAAAATGAGCCAAAATGTGTGTGTGTGTGTAAAAAAGGTAATCATTTTCATCTCAAAAAATGTAACAGGGTCAAAAATGGTTATTACTACATTCCTGGCAGTAGTAGAATTTTTCCTGTCCCCTCCCATTAAGGGACCAGAGGAGCTTCCTCTGTCTTTCACTCTACCCTTGGGAAACCTGAGTTGTGTACACCTGGAAATGATAGACCAAAGATGGAGATGACACAGAGGTGGTAGACAAGGACCTTCCATAATGGAGTGATAATTAGTTACAGTTGGAAATCATATGGTTTAGGAAACCATGTTTTTGAAAGCTCTTTTGCATAAGAGGGTCACTCTGTCTCCCAGAAAATGGTGCAAAATGGTCTGGCTGTATACATTAAAACTACAAGGATGATACCAGGGCTTTGAAACAGAAGCAAATGAATCATTAAGTTCACTGCAACTATACCACACAGGCACTTGAAGCTAACATGGAAAATACAAATTCTTCAGTTCCTTTGTCCTGGCACGGAACTCAGAGTGGTGACATACTTATCATGTATGGCAAGAAAACAAGTGATTTAATTATTATTCCCAATGTCTCTTTGAGGGTCAAGTGTCTCCATTGAGTTGCCACAGATGTATTAGTGTTTAGATCCTCCCAAAGAAGAGATTAAAAATTAAAAGTAAATGTGTTGGTGATGGGGATACAGGGAACCAGGGATGCAGTTTAGGGCCAGGTAGAATTGACAAGGTATCACTGAATATTAGGTTGGTCAATGGCCACAGAGTGCTCAAGGAGAAAGTTTCCTAAACAGATAGGCTCTGTTTTCCACCACTTGTGTATTGGTTGTACCCCTTGGGAATGGATGTGGTATGGAGTGGACTTTTGTATCTATCTTCATGGAGCTTCCTTGTTGTCTGATACAAGTTTTGACCTTCTGCGGGTACTGGACTTCCTCAATGAAAAATGTCAGGTTTCTAGCCACGGCAATCAGACAACACAAAGAAATAAAAGGCATCTAGATTGACAAGGAAGAACTCAAATGGTCCTTGTTTGCAGATGATATGATATTGTACATAAAAAACCCTAAAGAATCCCCTCCAAAACTATTAGATCTAATATCTGAGTTCAGAAAAGTTGCAGGATACAAAATTAATACACAGAAATCTGTTGTATTCCTATACACTAACGATGAACTAGCAGAAAGAGAAATCAGGAAAACAATTCCATTCACAATCGCATCAAAAAGAATAAAATACCTAGGAATAAACCTAATGAAGGAAGTGAAAGACCTATACCCTGAAAACTACAATACACTCTTAAGAGAAATTAAAGAGGACACTAATAAATGGAAATACATCCCATGCTCTTGGCTAGGAAGAATTAATATTGTCAAAATGGCCATCCTGCCTAAAGCAATCTACAGATTCAATGCAATCCCTATCAAAATACCAACAGCATTCTTCAATGAACTAGAGCAAATTGTTCTAAAATTCATATGGAACCACAAAAGACTCTGAATAGCCAAAGCAATCCTGAGAAGGAAGAATAAAGCAGGGGGGATTACGTTCCCTGTCTTTAAGCTCTACTACAAAGCTACCGTAATCAAGACAGTTTGGTACTGGCGCAAGAACAGACCCATAGACCTGTGGAACAGTATAGAGAGCCCAGATATAAACCCAAGCATATATGGTCAATTAATATATGATAAAGGAGCCATGGATATACAATGGGGAAATAAGAGCCTCTTCAACAGCTGGTGTTGGCAAAACTGGACAGCTACATGTAAAAGAATGAAACTGGATTACTCTCTAACCCCATACACAAAAGTAAACTCAGAATGGATCAAAGACCTGAATGTAAGTCATGAAACCATAAAACTCTTAGAAAAAAACATTGACAAAAAGCTCTTGGACATAAAAATGAGTAACTTCTTCATGAACATGTCTCCCCAGGCAAGGGAATCAAAAGCAAAAATGAACGAATGGGACTATATCAAACTAAAAAGCTTCTGTACAGCAAGGGATACCATCAGTAGAACAAAAATATATCCTACAGTATGGGAGAATATATTCATAAATGACATATCCGACAAGGGGTTGACATCCAAATTATATAAAGAGCTCACACACCTCAACAAACAGAAAGCAAATAAGCCAATTAAACAATGGGCAGAGGAGCTAAACAGGCACTTCTCGAAGGAAGAAATTCAGATGGTCAACAGGCACATGAAAAGATGCTCCACATCACTTGTCATCAGAGAAATGCAAATTAAAACCACAATGAGAAATCACCTCATACCAGTTAGGATGGCCGCCATCCAAAAGACAAACAACAACAAATGTTGGCGAGGATGTGGAGAAAGGGGAACCCTCCTACACTGCTGGTGGGAATGTAAATTAGTACAACCAATGTGGAAAGCAGTATGGAGGTTCCTCAAAAAACTCAAAATAGAAATACCATTTGACCCAGGAATTCGACTCCTAGGAATTTACCCTAAGAATGCAGCAGCCCAGTTTGAAAAAGATATATGCATCCCTATGACAATAGCCAAGAAATGGAAGCAACCTAAGTGTCCATCAGTAGATGAATGGATAAAGAAGATGTGGTATATATACACAATGGAATATTATTCAACCATAAGAAGAAAACAAATCCTACCATTTGCAACAACATGGATGGAGCTAGAGGGTATTATGCTCAGTGAAATAAGCCAGGCAGAGAAAGACAAGTACCAAATGATTTCACTCATTTGTGGAGTGTAAGAACAAAGAAAAAACTGAAGGAAGAAAACAGCAGCAGATTCACAGAACCCAAGAATGGACTAACGGTTACCAAAGGGAAAGGGACTGGGGAAGATGGGTGGGAAGGGAGGGATAAGGGGGAAAAAGGGCTATTACAATTAGCACACATAATGTAGTGGAGTGGGGGTGAGGTAGCAGGATATGGGGAAGGCAGTATAACACAGAGAAGACAAGTAGTGATTCTATAACATCCTTCTATGCTGATGGACAGTGACTGCAATGGAGGTATGTGGTGGAGACTTCATAATAGGGAGAGTCTAGTAACCATAATGTTGCACATGTAATTGTATATTAATAATAGCAAAAAAAAATGTCAGGTTTCTCATGCCTATACTGGGTATCTTTACCCCACATGAATTATTCAGTTAATTTGAATTAAACTTCTATTAGACATTCACAAAGAGAAACAGAGATAGCATCAGGCTACTCTCCAAACACAATTGTACACATGTAAATGTTTGAAGTATTAATTGTGACCATGTGATTGTTGAGTTTGGCCTGAGTTTCTCAAAGAGCTAAATAAAAGTGGGCTTTCAATTTCTAGCAGGCCTATGAAAACTGAAAAATAGTAGACTGACATCTTCTTTAAGAAGTCTGTAAGAAGACATTAAAGCTAAAAGGAATAATTAATATCTTAAATCTAAGAGGCCGCATCCTTAATATTCTAGAGTTAAATCTAGACTGATGTCTTTATTAGGAAATAGTTCTAAAATTTATAAGGGTTTTAACTGTAAGGCCTCAACTTCTTTTCCTTCTTGAATTTTGGATTTCTTCTATCACGAAAGAAAGCTGACATGGACCCAAATCCAAATCTTTAGTAAATGACTTTTTGTGTGATAAGTACACTTGTCTAGGGAGACATACCCTACTTTCATAAGGATATCATTAGAAATGAGTATCATCTACCAAAAAATAGGTCCTATCTAGGAGCAACCAGCTGGACATCAAGAGTCAATTGAAGTCTGTGGTACAGAAATAGTGAATTTAATGGGGGTAGATACACAACTGTGTCAACCTGGAAAGCTTGAGTATTTATCCTCTGTGTATCAAGGTCATTTGGAAGCTCAACTGCAATAGAAACTTCTCTCTTTTAGGGATGTTTTTTCCAGAATAGCAGAGTCAAGTCTTCTCCTCCAGGCAGATTGTAAGTTTTCTAAGATGGCTATATGGAGATAATAATCATGAAAGAGGTCACAAAGAGCTAATAGATAATGTAGGTAGTATGTCTCCAGGCTAGGTTCTGGAAAAGAAGGTATATCACAGTAGCCTACATTTGAACTGGGCTGTGCCACTGGTGATCCTGTTATGTGGCTCCGTTTACATTCTTCTCCTTGACAGTAGCTTGAATTTTCTAATAAAACTCTTGAGAAAAGGTATGATGCTAGCCTAATGAGAGTCCTGGGGTAATACCTGCAGAGGACCCCACTCCTGTGACTTGCCCAATAGTGAGGTGAAGGAGACCTCTGACCTTCTTAGGATCAGTAGCATCATGTAGATCTATGTGGGAGGCAACTCCAGAGCCACATGAGCTCTCTGACCAGCCAAGCAAGAAGGATGCAGGTGCCATATGAGCAGCAAACAGAGAGGCTGTCTTTTGCTGTTTTTCATAAAAAGTACCTGGCTAATTCACACTCATGCCTCAGATCTAAGCTTGGCTACCATTTCCTCTAGAATGTTTTTATCTGATGACATACACACACAGAGCTATCTGCTGGGTTAGCGCCCCTTCTTCTCCTATTAGCAGTATTACAATGACTTGCTTAAATACCTGTCTCCCAGACCCAATTGTAAGTTCCTTGAGAGCAAGTACCTTTCTGATTTTGTTTTCTCTTGTATTCTCAGCACTTAGTACAGTGTCTAACATACAGTAGATGCTTAATAAATATTTGTAAATGTTTTAAAGGAATGAATGAAGCCTGATTCCACCACTATTTTCATGGAATCTGAACATGGTCATTTGAGATATTTTGGTAAAGAAGTTATCAGAAACTAAACCAGGAGCATGGGTAGAACAATTATAATTCTAGAGAAGCAGCTAGAAAACAGAGAAATCCTATTAAGGATGAATAATTGAGCATGAGGTCAAGATGTACCAAGTTACTACTATAAAGTAAAGTACCAGAGACATCAGGAAGCAAACAGGTAGAAGGGTGATACCAAAGTCAAGTGCAAAGGCCTAGCACAAATTACCAAGGACTAGATGGACCTACAGGGTCAGGAACAAGCAGAAACCAATTAGAAAGAAAATAATTAATGAGCTACTTTATTAAGAGACTGGCCCAGTGTCTTCCTCTTTGACTAGAAACTATCATAACGGTAGTATCTAATAAATGCTGGGCTCTGGGAAGAGAATTCCTTTTCTTTGCCAGCCATCTTAAAATTCTGTGTTTGGATAAAAACACAATGCCCTTTCATTCTATTCTCTGACAGGGAAAGAGCTTGGCTTTCATGCAGCTGAGTGTTCTCTCTCAGTGCTGCATCTGTTGCATCCACAAAGAACAGATCAGATCCTTGCATTTTACTCAGTCCTCCTTCTCTCTGCATTTGTCATGTCCATTTCAACTTTTCTGGACCCATACTAAAAAAGTAACTTGGTTGCCTTTGCACTTTCAGAACTTTTTTTTTTTTGATCCCCATGATACTATTCATGTACTGGTATATATGGAGGATCAGGCAGGTTAATGTCATCCCATCAGTTTGAGCTCATCTATCTAAACACATGAATGCCTGAGGGTGGGAAAGTATAGGCAGGGCTCTGTCCTTCAGCAAAGGGCACTGTAGACTGTCTACAGTAAAACCGTACTCCTCTCTTGCAGCCTAGATGCCAAAGAGGGATGGGGATAAGTTGCACACCTCCACACACGCAAGCTCAGAAAATGAAATTAAACAAACAAAACCTTCAACAAATTTTCTTCAAGTACCTAATGAATATAACATGACAGCTAGCTTTAGGAAGAGGCATTGGGGTGTAGGGCAGAAAATAAACAGTTAAAAAGCAAATGAACCAGATATTCTCAGGTTATGAATATGTGATACAAAGATGTAAAATAGGGTGATTAAAGCGGTCAAGGGCTCAGGGGCAATTGCTTTAGAAAAGGAGTTCAGGAGTAGCCTGTTACAGGAGACATTTGACCCGGGACCTAAAAGGTGAGAATGAACCAACCATGGGAAGAACTGAGCAAAGAGCATTGCAGGCAGAGGGGTCAGGGGGACCAAATTCCTAAAGCAGGCAAGGACTAAAGAATAGAAAGCTGGACAATATGGCACAGTGGGAAAAGGCCCCCTGCCATAAGAATTCACTGGAGAGATGGGCAGAGGCCAGGTTCTGTGAAGATTTGTAGGCCAAGGTAAAGAATTTAACATATTTTAAGGCCTTCCTATTTTATTAGGATTCCTTAAAACCTGACCCTTTTAATTTCCAAGTTCTCTTTAGGTCATGCTTATAATAGTTCCTCTGCTGGTACCAGGGTTTTGCTAGCTAAATCACTGAGATTAGTTTTCCTGATGAAAGAAAAGTAGAGGAAAGGGAAAACAAGACTAGAAGTAATATTGCAGAAAACCCAAAAATTGCTGATAGAAAAGGGGTCTATATCTGGCTTATTGTAGATACATATATAAAACTAGACTACATTATTGTTTCATCTCATTTAATTTGTATCGCTAATCAGTTTTGCTAATTAACACTGGGGCAATTACATTTCATGTTTACATATGTGACTGAATGTGTGGAAAATAGCTCAGGATGAAAATTTGCCATGCAAAATCAACTCAGTAATCAAAATTGATTGTTCTACTTCTTCAAAAGTAAAATAAAACAAAACAGGTGTGTATGAGGAAAAAATGGGCAGGAATTGAATGAGGGGATCTGAAGAGCAATCATGCCGGACATGCCCCCTATGGCCATCTCTACTAGAGGACAGGTGAGATTCAGTGGTTGAGTCAGAGGGAAAGAAATTCAAATCCCAGCTCTCCAAACTACCATTTATCTCTGTGACTTTGGGTAAATTAATTCAGTTATCTAAACCTCAGTTTCCTAATCTGTAACATGGGATTAACAATGTTTTTTCCATGGCTTTTTTGTCAAAATTAAATAATAAAACACTTTACACAGAGACAGTATACAATAAGCATTCAGTAATGGATTTTACTATTACAATAATTTTCTTTATATCTCAAATTTATTTTATCCCTTGTTCTTTGCTTTATATATCTTGACATCATCTTATCCTCTTCCTAAATCTGGGCCACAGAGATCAGTCCCTAAACAAGTGTACTCAGCCAGAGATAACACCAAGATTTTTTGAATAAGCAGGGAAGAAGGGAGGCAGAATGAGCTAGAAACCAAATGAATGAAATCTCCATACAATAAAATCTTGTCTTTGTAATATGTTTTGTTATATATGAGGAAAAGTACATTTGGAAATTCACATTTCAACTAAGGCATCATTATTCTTAAGACCTGATTTAAGAGAGAAATTCTTTTGTACTTTACTAATCTATCCCAATATTTTCTCTGTTTCAAACTCAAATGTTACAGTAAAATGAAAACCACTTTTTTGCATAATTCAATCAAATTCTGTGCCTATACATAGATTTACTTTCTAAGTTTACTCCTTAACACTCTCCCAAATATGCAGTCCTATGACCAACCTCTGAAAGTGGCCCTCCCATCAGCCAGCTCCCTGCTTAGAAGTGCCAAATAAGCTGTTACATGACAAGATTACATAAAAGCCCAGCCAGTAATATATTACCTGTTAGGCTGGCTCATTCCAAGTTCATTTCTTTCTCAGTTTATTCTATTCTCCCATCAGGTCACAACTAGTTTATAAAATAGTATCACACTTAATCGCCAACTTGTTTATTTGAATCTAGAACTGTTTTAGGCATGGGTTATTATGCAGTTATTTAAAAAATTATTTTACATGCTTTTTTAATTAAATTATAATGTGCATGCTCAAAATCTTATAATTTGATGACTTGGCACAAAGTGAACCTACTCATGATTACCATATCCCATGTCAAGAAATAAAATGTCAGAAACCCAGACAATCCGCTTGTGCCTTTCCTTAGTGTTACTCTCCCAAAAGTAACCTCTATCATGATTATTTCTCTCACCAGATATAGGTTTTTCTTTTTCTTTTAAAATATAAATGGACTAATATGCACTCTTTCATGTTTGACATCTTTCACTCAGTATTGTGTATATATGCCATATATACCATTATGCCTCTGCAAGTAATTTCAGTTTTAGTTTTTACTTTATAATTCTGTAATTTTCATTATTTTTCTTGTCTTATTGCATTACCTGGGAGCTTCAGTAGAGTATGATTAGAAGGACCATCAGGAGTCCTTATGTCACTTCTTATTTCTGAGGGAAAACTTGAAATATTTTCATCTTCAAATACAATGTTTACTGTAGATGCTTGGTTGACCCCCTATATCAGATTCAAAAAATTCCTTTTCATTCTTGATTGCTAAGAGTTTTTGTCAGTACTAAATTTTAGTAAATCCTTTTTCTGCGTATATAGAGAAAATCATAGTTTTTCTTCATCTTGTGAATATGGTGAATTACATTTTTTTTTCAAATATTGAGCCAATCATGTGTTTCTGAGAAAAAAATCTAACTTGGTTTGAAATTTAAAAATAAATATGTAGATGTACACACATATAAAATATTATTTTGATATACTAATATTTTATTTTTGCATCTACATTTATAAGAAAAATTAGCTTATTATTTTACTTTTTTGGTCAGGCTGTATTATCAAAGTTATGACTTCCAAAAAATTATTTTAGAAATGGCTCCCCCTTTTCTTTATTCTCTGGAAGAACTTTTCTTCAGATTTTTTTTCCTTGCTTAAATATTTGTAAGATTTCATCAAATCCTTGAATTTGAATGAAGAGCCTACAGTTTACTCTGTGGGAAGATTTTAATTATGCATTTTCTTCAATAGATTTTGGACTATTTAGATCTTCTGATACCTTTTGTGTTAATTTTCATAAGTTGGTTTTCAAGAGGTACATTATTTTCATCCAAGTTTTTAAATGTATTGGCACTAAGTTGTTTACATCTTATTTTTATATTTTTAACTTTTATAAACTCTGTAGTATTGTATATCTTTTCTTTCCTGATTTCAGAAGTTTTGGTGGGTTTCTTTTTGCTAATAATCTCATATGGGTTTTATCAATCTTATTAGTTTTTTCAAAGAGCTAATATTTGGCTTTGTTTATTTTCTTTATAGGTCACTGCCTTCTGTTTTGTTAAGTTCTGCTTTTTATTATTTCTTTTGTTTAATTGCTTGTGTTTAATTTTCATTCACTTTAAAGCTTCTTAAAATAGATTCTTAGAATTATTTCTAGTCTTTTAAAAAACTTTCTAATGTAAAGATATGCATTTTCTATAAATTTACTGCAAATATTAATTTAGCTGCATCTCTCAAGTCTTGTTATACTTCATTTTCATTGTTTTACTGTAAAATATTTATAATTTCTATTGTAGTTTCTTTCATTGACTTACGGCTTATTTAGAAAGGTGTCACATAATTTGACATATTTGGTGCTTTTCTAATTGCTTTTCCATTATTGGTTCTTAGCTTAATTTCACTGTGGCCACAAAACATACTCTCTGAAGGATTTCAGTCCTTTAGAAGTTACTGAGTCTTGCTTTATGGCTGAGGATATGGTAAATGTTGGTAAATGTTCCAGGTGCTCCTGAAAAAAGAAATATGTTTCATGCTTTGGTTGTGTGGAGTGTCTTTTACAGATTAATGAAGTCACTATTTAAGTCTCTGTTCACAGATTCAAATCTTCCATATCCTTATTTTTTTGGCTGCTTGTTTTATCAGCTACTGTAAAAGATATGTTAAAATACTCTACTTTGTGGGTTTTTCTTTTTCTCCCTGTGTCTCTGATGATTTTTGCTTCATATACTTTGAGACTATCCATTTAGGTGTATCCAAACTTGGGATTGTATGTATTCTGCTTATTATTTTATTATTGTGAAATACCCTTCTTTATCTCTAGTAGTAATCCCTGCCTTAATTTTTCTTTTTTAATTCTAGTATAGCAATGTTGATTTTCTTTTACTTAATATTTTAATTATTATTAACATTTTTAGGCCATCACATTGTGAGTTTTCTCTTTGTCCCATTTATTTTCTTATTTCTCATTCTTAGTTTTTCTTGACTCATACCCTCATTTAATTAATTGTGTATTTTAAAAATTATTCTACATTTACTAGTTTGTTATGTACTTTGAATATTATTCTTTTAATAATTACCATTAAGATTTCAGCTTACATTCTTGACTTATGAGAGTCTACTTTAAATTAGTATTTTACCTCTTACCAGATGAAGCAACCCTTTTACTCCATCTTCCCACCATCTACCTTTATTCTACAGTGTATTTTAATACAACATATATATTAAACACTGTAAGTGATTATCTTTTTTTTAATTGTGGATATTCAGTTAAATTGACCACACATTGATTCTTTAGGGTACTCTTTATTTCTTCTGAATTACTGTGCTTGTATGTGGAATAATTTGCCTTCTTAATGAAGAGCTCCTGTTAGTGTATCATTTAGTGTTTAGTATAGTTCCCATGCTGTTAAATTTTCTCAGTTTAGTTTGCAAAAAAAAGTATTTTGCCCTTTTTTTAGTGGATTATTTCACTGGTATAGAATTCTAGATCGACAGATATTTTTCCTTTAGCATTTCAGAGGTGCTGTTCCATTGTCCTCACTTCCATGCTTTCTTTTTAGAATTCATCCATAGCCCTATTGTTGTTCCTGTGAAGATGATATGTCTTTCCCTTCTAGGTGTTTTAAAGCTTTCTATTTCCTTTAGGTTTTCAGTAGTTATAGCATGATATGCTTAGGTGTGATTCTCTTGAATATACCCTTCCTAATATTTATAGAACTTCTTGTATTTATAGTTTGATATCTTTTGTTAGTTTGGGAAATTATTTAGTATCTCTTTAAATATTTTTTCCATCCTATATTCCCTCTCTCCTCTGCCCTAGGACTCCAATTACATAAATTTTCTATTATGTTCCATTTATCTCATATACCCATTGCTATACTTCCTTTCATTTAAAAAAGTTCTCCTATGCTTAAGTCTGGATCAGTCTGTCTTCTGCTGTCCCTATTCACCATTAAATCTACCTTTTGTGTAATATTTCAAATTTTGTGATATCTAGTATATTGCTTTTTAGAGGTGTTGCTTCTTTGATAAAGTTGTCCAAGTTGTCCTCTATTTTCTTGGACATATTAATTATAAGATGTTAAGGTCTGTGTCTGACAGCATCAATACCTGGATCACTAATGGATCTGTTTTTTTACACAGTTTTTGTATCTATCTTCTCTTAATCTCTGGTCATTGAATCCTATTTCTGGGCATATCTGATAATGATTTGTTGAATACCAGAAATTGTATTAAACAATATTAGTTAGAAACCGGGGGTGGTGCTCTTTTTTTCTAAGAAGATTTGTTTTCCCCACTCTGAGGCACTTAGGGCATGGGCAGACCAACTTGACCCAATCAAGGCTAGTGTCTTTCAGATTAATTATTACACTTCGGAAACAGTCTTTCAAAGATTTCACCTGAAAGCCTGTGCTCTTTAACTGGGCCTTTTAGCAAGTTTAATTTTCATCACTCAGTACTACGAGAATGACATAATCGTTGCTTAGATTTCCTAGCCTCTTAGCAGCTGTTCTCTTTCTGGTTTCTTGGCATCTCATGCCATATATATACATCTTGGAAGTTGACATATGCCTTTAGGAAAAATTTCTTGTAGATCCCAGGATCATGGCCTTTCATGTCCTAGCCACTTTGGTAGCACTATATGCATGGGCATGCATGCGTGTATGTATATATGCATGTCTCCCCAGCTCACGGATTACTGCTTTCTCTTGGCTTCTTTGCCCCATACTTGAAATCAACAAACGTTCCACAGGGGGGCAGAAACAGCTGCAAATATGGGACTTACCACAATGGCTGTTCTCCCTTCTGGGATCTTCATCCCCCTAACCAAGTTGTCTTAGTTGTACTCTGATGAATTTGAAGAATTTTGTGATGTTTTTTTTTAAGTTTTTTTATACTTTATTTTGATATCATTAATCTACAATTAAATGAGTAATATGATGGTGATTACACTACCCCGTTCATCAGGTTCCCCCCCAACCCCATTGCAGTCACTGTCCATCAGCATACTGAGATGCCATAGAGTCTCTACTTGTCCTCTCTCGGTTGTACAGCCCTCCCCGTACCCCCCGAACATTACATCTGCTAATCGTAATATCCCTTCTTCCCCTTTACGCCTCCCTTCCCACCCATCCTTCCCAGTCCCTTTCCCTTTGGTAACTATTTGTCCGTTCCTGGGTTCTGTGAGTCTCCTGCTGTTTTGTTCCTTCAGTTTTTTTTTTCCTTAGTTCTTATACTCCACATATGAGTGAAATCATTTGGTACTTGTCTTTTTCAGCTTGACTTATTTCACTGAGCATAATACCCTCTAGCTCCATCCATGTTGTTGCAAATGGTAGGATTTGTTTTCTTCTTATGGCTGAATAATATTCCATTGTGTATATGTACCACATCTTCTTTATCCATTCATCTACTGATGGACACTTAGGTTGCTTCCATTTCTTGGCTATTGTAAATAGTGCTGCGATAAACATAGGGGTGCATCTGTCTTTTTCAAACTGGTCTGCTGCATTCTTAGGGTAAATTCCTAGGAGTGGAATTCCTGGGTCAAATGGTATTTCTATTTTGAGTTTTTTGAGGAACCTCCATACTGCTTTCCACAATGGTTGAACTAATTTGCAGTCCCACCAGCAGTGTAGGAGGGTTCCCTTTTCTCCACATCCTCGCCAACATTTGTTGTTGTTTGTGTTTTGAATGTTGGCCATCCTCACTGGTGTGAGGTGATATCTCATTGTGGTTTTAATCTGCATGTCTCTGATGATTAGTGATGTGGAGCATCTTTTCATGTGCCTGTTGGCCATCTGAATTTCTTCTTTAGAGAAGTGTCTATTCATGTCCTCTGCCCATTTCTTAATTGGATTATTTGCTTTTTGTTTGTTGAGGTGCGTGAGTTCTTTATATATTTTGGATGTCAACCCCTTATCGGATATGTCATTTATGAATATATTCTCCCATACTGTAGGATGTCTTTTTGTTCTACTGATGGTGTCCTTTGCTGTACAGAAGCTTTTCAGCTTGATATAGTCCCACTTGTTCATTTTTGCTTTTGTTTCCCTTGCTCAGGGAGATATGTTCATGAAGAAGTCGCTCATGTTTATGTCCAAGAGATTTTTGCCTATATTTTTTTCTAAGAGTTTTATAGTTTCATGACTTACATTCAGGTCTTTGATCCACCTTGAGTTTACCTTCGTGTATGGGCTTAGACAGTAGTCCAGTTTCATTCTCTTACATGTAGCTGTCCAGTTTTTCCAACACCAGCTGCTGAACAGACCGTCATCTCCCCAATGTATATCCAAGGCTCCCTTATCAAATATTAATTGACTGTATATGTTTGGGTTGATGTTTGCATTTTCTATTCTATTCCACTGATCTGTGGGTCTGTTTTTGTGCCAATACCAAATTGTCTTGATTACTGTGGCTTTGTAGTAGAGCTTGAAGTCAGGGAGCGTAATTCCCCCTGTTTTATTCCTCCTTCTCAGGATTGCTTTGGCTATTCGGGGTCTTTTGTGGTTCCATATGAATTTTAGAATTATTTGTTCCAGTTCATTGAAGAAAGCTGTTGGTAGTTTGATAGGGATTGCGTTGAACCTGTAGATTGCTTTGGGTAGTATAGCAATTTTGACAATATTTATTCTTCCTAGCCAAGAGCATGGGATGCATTTCCATTTGTGAGTGTCCTCTTTAATTTCTCTTAGGAATGTCTTGTAGTTTTCAGGGTACAGGTCTTTCACTTCCTTTGTTAAGTTTATTCCTAGGTATTTTATTCTTTTTGATGCAATTGTGAATGGAATTGTTTTTCTGATTTCTCTTTCTGTTAGTTTATCGTTAGTGTATAGGAAAGCAACAGATTTCTGTGTGTTAATTTTGTATCCTGCAACTTTGCTGAATTCAGATATTAGTTCTAGTAGTTTTGGAGTGGAGTCTTTAGGGTTTTTTATGTACAATATCATGTCATCTGCAAATAGTGACAATTTGACTTCTTCTTTACCAATCTGGATGCCTTGTATGTCTTTGTTTTGTCTGATTGCCGTGGCTAGGACCTCCAGTACTATGTTGAATAACAGTGGAGAGAGTGGGCATCCCTGTCTTGTTCCCGATCTTAGATGAAAAGCTTTCAGCTTCTCGCCATTAAGTATGATGTTAGCTGTGGGTTTGTCATATATAGCCTTTATGATGTTGAGGTACTTGCCCTCTATACCCATTTTGTTGAGAGTTTTAATCATGAATGGATGCTGAATTTTGTCAAATGCTTTTTCAGCATCTATGGAGATGATCATGTGGTTTTTGTTCTTCTTTTTGTTGATGTGGTGGATGATGTTGATGGATTTTCGAATGTTGTACCATCCTTGCATCCCTGGGATGAATCCCACTTGATCATGGTGTATGATCCTCTTGATGTATTTTTGAATTCGGTTTGCTAATATTTTGTTGAGTATTTTTGCATCTACGTTCATCAGGGATATTGGTCTGTAATTTTCTTTTTTGGTGAGGTCTTTGCCCGGTTTTGGTATTAGAGTGATGCTGGCTTCATAGAATGAGTTTGGAAGTATTCCCTCCTCTTCTATTTTTTGGAAAACTTTAAGGAGAATGGGTATTATTTCTTCTCTATATGTCTGGTAGAACTCAGAGGTGAATCCATCTGGTCCGGGGGTTTTGTTCTTGGGTAGTTTTTTGATTACCGCTTCTATTTCGTTGCTGGTGATTGGTCTGTTTAGTTTTTCTGTTTCTTGTTTGGTCAGTCTTGGAAGGTTGTATTTTCCTAAAAAGTTGTCCATTTCTTCTATGTTTTCCAGCTTGTTAGCATATAGATTCTCATAATATTCTCTTATAATTCTTTGTATTTCTGTGGGATCCGTCGTGATTTTTCCTTTCTCATTTCTGATTGTGTTTATGTGTGTAGATTCTCTTTTTCTCTTAATGAGTCTGGCTAGGGGTTTATCTATTTTGTTTATTTTTTCAAAGAACCAGCTCTTGGTTTCACTGATTTTTTTCTATTGTTTTATTCTTCTCAATTTTATTTATTTCTTCTCTGATCTTTATTATGTCCCTCCTTCTGGTGACTTTGGGTCTCATTTGTTGTCCTTTTTCCAATTTCAGTAATTGTGTCTTTAGACTATTCATTTGGGAATGTTCTTCTTTCTTTAGATAAGCCTGGATTGCAATATACTTTCCTCTTAGAACTGCCTTTGCTGCGTCCCACAGAAGCTGTGGCTTTGTGTTGTTGTTGTCATTTGTCTCCATATATTCTTTGATTTCTGTTTTGATTTGGTCATTGACCCATTGATTAATTAGGAGAATGTTGTTAAGTCTCCATGTATTTGTGAGCCTTTTTGTTTTCTTTCTAACGTTTAATTCTAGTTTAATACCTTTATGATCCGAGAAGTTGGTTGGTAGAATTTCAATATTTTCGATTTTACTGAGGTTCTTTTTGTGGCCTAGTATGTGGTCTATTCTGGAAAATGTTCCATGTGCACTTGAGAAGAATGTGTATCCTGTTGCTTTTGGATGTAGAGTTCTGTAGATGTCTGTTAGGTCCATCTGTTCTAGTGTGTTGTTCAGTGCCTCTGTGTCTTTACTTATTTTCCGTCTGGTTGATCTGTCCCTTGGAGTGAGTGGTGTGTTGAAGTCACCTAAGATGAATGCACTGCTGTCTATTTCCTCCTTTAATTCTGTTAGTATTTGTTTCACAAATGCCAGCGCCCCTGTGTTGGGTGCATATATATTTAAAATGGTTATATCTTCTTGTTCGATTGACCCCTTTATGTAATGTCCTTCTTTATCTCTTGCTACTTTCTTCATTTTGAAGTCTATTTTGTCTGATACAAGTACTGCAACACCTGCTTTTTTCTCCTTGTTATTTGCATGAAATATCTTTTTCCATCCCTTTACTTTTAATCTGGGGATATCTTTGCGTTTGAGGTGAGTTTCTTGTAGGCAGCATATAGATGGGTCTTGCTTTTTTATCCATTCTGTTACTCTGTGTATTTTGATTGGTGCATTCAGTCCATTTACGTTTAGGGTGATTATCGAAAGATATGTACTTATTGCCATTGCTGGCTTTAGATTCGTGGTTACCAAAGGTTCAAGGGTTGCTTCTTTACTATCTAACAATCTAACTTAACTTTCTTGTTAAGTTATTGTAAACACAGTCTGATGTTTCTTTATTTCTCTCCCTTCTTATTCTTCCTCCTCCATTCTTTATCTACTAGGTGTTTTATTCTTTGCCTTTAGTTAGTTTTGGATGGTCTGCTTTCTTTGCTATGATTTTATTTTCTCTGGTGACAGCTTTTTAGCCTTAGGAGTGCTTCCCTCTAGAGCAGTTCCTTTAAGATGTCCTGTAGAGGTGGTTTATGGGAGGCAAATTCTCTCAGCTTTTGCTTATCTGAAAATTGTTTAATCCCGCCGTCATATTTAAATGATAATCGTGCTGGATACAGTATTCTTGGTTCGAGGCCCTTCTGTTTCATTGCGTTAAATATATCATGCCATTCTCTTCTAGCCTATAAGGTTTCTGTTGAGAAGTCTGATGTTAGTCTGATGGGTTTTCCTTTGAAGGTGATCTTTTTTTCTTTCTCTAGCTGCCTTTAATACTCTGTCCTTATCTTTGATCTTTGCCATTTTAATTATTATGTGTCTTTGTGTTGTCTTCCTGGGGTCCCTTGTGTGAGGAGATCTGTGGGCTTCCATGGACTGCGAGACTATTTCCTTCCCCAGCATGGGGAAGTTTTCAGCAATTATTTCTTCAAAGACACTTTCTATCCCTTTTTCTCTCTCTTCTTCCTCTGGTACTCCTATAATGCGAATATTGTTCCTTTTGGAATGGTCACACAGTTCTCTTAATATTCTTTCATTCCTAGAGATCCTTTTATCTCTCTCTGTCTCAGCTGCTCTGTGTTCTTGTTCTCTGATTTCTATTGCATTCACAGTGTCTTGCATCTCATCCAGTGTGCTGCTGAGCCCATCGATGGCTTGTCTCATTTCTGCATTATCTTCCTGACTTCCCTCACTTCGTCCCTTAGCTCCTGCATATTTTTCTGTAGATCCATCAGCATGGTTATGACTTTTATTCTGAATTCTTTTTCAGGAAGGTGCTGCGTTTCCATCTCTTGAGATTCCTTCTCAGAGGGGCTCTGAATCTTGCTGAACTTTGTCTGTATCATTTTCTTCTGTCTTGTCATGCTGGCAGGAGTGGTCGCTGGTAGGTGCCACTTATGTCAGCTGGGCTCTGGAGTGGATTCTCTACACATGCTGTAGGTGTCGCTGTTGCTCCACTAATTCGCAGCTGCAGCTGCACCGTTTTTGTAGGTAGGAATGAATGGGACGCTATTGTTTTCTGTATAAAGTTCCAGCGTGGTTGCTCCCTTCTTTCTGTCACTAGTGAAGGAGACTGAAGTTCTCCAGGACTTCCAGCCTGCAGGGCTGAGCCCGCTGGGGCGCTGGTGTTCCCTCGCTGGGCCCCCCGCCTCTCCGAGACCGCTACAAATGGCGCGCGCTTTTCTCTTGTCCCTGGGCACTGGCTGCACGGTCCCGGCACCTTCCCGGCTCAAAACCTGCACCTTCTGCCTCTCCAATGTCTGATGCACCGTGCGATGTGTGTCAGCGCTCCCGGTGCTCCGGCGCAGACCACCGGGGCTGGTTATTTCGCGGACCTGCTCCTACACTCCCTCCCAGCTCCGAATCCTCTCCTCCCCCTGGCGCCCTGGGCTGGGTGAGTGTTCGGGTGCCGCCGGGTCACGGCTCTGTATCTTACCCGCCTCGCGGGGTGCTGAGTCCTCCCAGGTGTGGCTGCACCCTGTGTACTTTCCTGTGTGCTCCGATTTCTCTTTTAGGAATAGTTGTATTTGCTGTGTTTTCATAGATTTATATAGTTTTGGGAGGAGATTTCTGCCACCCTGCCCACACCGCCATCTTCCCGGAAGTCTTGTGATGTTTTTTTAAAATCCAACTTTTTATAATTTTGTCAAACAGAAGACTTGATATAATACCAATTAATTTGTCATACCTAGAAAGGGAAATCTCATGATATTAATTTTTATATTGATTATTATGCCTTGTTCAATCAAAATATACTAAATATGTAAGTAGAGTCTTCAGAGAATGTTCTATTTAAGAGTTTGACTTTCAGTCTTTCCTTCAAACTCTTATTATATTGAAAAACTTCAGAATAAGAGTACACTAAAGTGCCTTAACAAAGGATTTAACTGAACTGAGTAGGTG